>CM035231.1:58765891-59039757 GCA_020226215.1 Sindora glabra
TCTTAATTACCGTCGAATATTCTCTAACTTGTTTTAAGAAAACTCTTTTCATATTGCCCAACACTTTTTTTTATCTTATTTGATTCTTTCATCACATAATGCAATATGGTGGTACAAATTTTCATATTAACCAAATGGTATTATATTTGTTATGATATTTGACAATTATAATGTTAAAAGAGATTGAAGAAAGTAAGCAGTCATATTTATTTTCTTTCAAATATTCATCTCATGTTTGAAGGTAATAAATTGGAAGATAACAAAATTGATATTCAAATACTATTGAAAAATAGATGTTGAATCTTAATTAAGATTATTCGTTAGCTTACTAAATTTTTGAAGATTAACTCAAAAGAAAGTTTAAAGTCTTACTTTAAAATATATTATTTTTTACTTGATTAATTTATTTTAAAATTTAAAAGTATAAGTAATTCAATTGTAAAAATATTTAAGTTTTTAAAAGAAAATTCAACTTCATGTGGAATTATCTATTTTTACTTAAATGATAACGTTGCTGCCAAGCGTGTGAAAGTGAAACCAAGGAGTCTATTTGTTTGACTAGATTTTGGTTTTGTTAGATGGTTGACGTATATTTCCGGCTTGAGTGTCTTCACGTGGCATGCATCCAACCGCGGATTGACTATCGCCATTCAACGCTAACAAACTAGCAGTCGTAAGAGGCACTGCTTACGTAATAAATTATTTAATAATATTTAATTCGGCAATTAACTGCATGAATGTAGGCCGAGCAATAGAAGTGATTTCGGAATGGCCCGTGTATTCGCAAAAAATTGTAGACCACCAAGGAAAAAATATTTTGAGAGGGGAGGCGTATTAATATAATATATTAAATATTTTAAATATTATATTATTAATATAATTAGTTAATGATAATATGACTATAAAATAAAATATTGTACTTTTGAAATTTTAAACATTCTTTAATATTAAATTTGAAAAATATGACATTTAATTCTTATTCTTTGTTGTAAAGACAAAAACATCTTATAGCACAATACTATGTACAGATGCATATCTCAATCTTACGAGAAAAATATGATTAAGTACGTAAACGTTAAATGTATAAACAAATTTTTATTTATTTAATATTAAATGTATGTAATCATTATAGATTTTTTATTTTAGAGATAAATTTCTTTTTTCTTTATTAATATAAGATCATATATTATTTTATTATTATAAAATATATAGATGAAGCGCCACTCCTTCTTTATATATAAACAAATAAAAAAATATAGTCCGACGGAATAAATTCTTATAATGAATATTCCAACAAAGGTTCTATTAACAATTATGGCTTTCTTCAAATTTTGAAGCAACCCATATCACAAAAAATGTTTCAAAGGATGCCTAAACCCCAAGTTATACGAGGAGTACATATGTAAATAATACTTTAATTTTATATTAAGTTTAAAAGATGTAAATTTTACCAAGTTTTAACATTAAAATGTGCCATTTATATTTAAAATTTTGCAATTTTATTAATATATAAAACATAATATTTTTGCATACACTAACAACATAAAAATTTGAAACTTCACCAACTAAAAATATAGAGAAATTTAAAAAAAAATTAAAATCTTTACATAAAATACAACGTTTGATTAAGAAATTGTAAAAAAAAAAAAATACTAATATAATTTTTTAATGCATATAAAAACATAACTCTAGCTGTATGTGTAATTTTTTTTGTCCAAATATTCAAAGAAAATCATTTTTTATTTAAGAATCTTTTTATTGACACATTTATTATTATCAATGGAAAGCGTTTAAACTTCATCCTCATACGTACCGGTCAACACGCAGATCAACCTCATCCATTAGTAACTATGCGTTTACTTATACCATGCATACTTTGATGGGATACAGACTCATCTTAGCTGTTGAGAATTTATTATTACAAAACGCACAATGTCAACCCATGAATTTCACATGGCGCTCAATGGACAAGTTTGTCCCATTATTATGTGTAGATAATACTAGAGAGATGCGACGTCTGCATTGCTTGGGTCATAAAAATCTAATAACTCGTAAGTAGATACGTTATATATTTACTTTCATTGAATATGAGTCCCACAATTTTTAAAATAATTAAGGCGTTGTTTAGTTTCAGGAGAAACAAGAAAAAAATGGGCAGAAGATGAAAAAAAAGAAAAATAGGAAAGAAGATATTTTTTTATTACATTTGTTTGAATAGAAAATTTTTAAAAAAATAAGAAAGATATATTTTTTAATTTATTTAGTCAAAATGAAAAATTAAGAAAAATAAAAAGTAATATTTTTATTATATTTAATAAAAATCTCAATTTAGCATTTAATTTATGAGTTTAAATTTGGCTTAATTTCAGTGTAAATCTTTTTAGATTATTAGTAAATAAGAAAATGATATTTCATTAAAAATTTAATATTTTTATTAGTATTAAGAATATTTTAACTATTTTTGTTAACATGAAATTACATGAGTGAGTGAAAATATAAATTTAATTTATAATAATAGTTCATCAAATTTAAATTTTTAATCTATTTCTTATATTATAAATAGTGTGACAATTGATCAAATATTTTTAATATATAGAGTAAATTAAAAAAAGTAATTGTTATTTATTATTAAAAAAATAATTAGTAGTGAAATTGTTAGAATAAATAGGATAAAAGTAACTGCTATGCTATTAAAAAGTTATAGACATTTTTCAAAGGAAGTTATAAAATTATTGAAAATAGTTATTAGTTATTATTAAACTCAACAAAATGTTATGCAAAATTAAAAGAATTATTTTGGGTTATAGTTATAAATAAGAAATTTTCCAATCAAAATATTTATCATAACACGGTCCCTTGTTTATTATTAATTGATGAGAAGGGTCAAGCCACTAAGTACATACATAAGATCTTGTTAAAAAAATAATTAGTAGTGAAATTGTTAGAATAAATAGGATAAAAGTAACTGTTATGCCATTAAAAAGTTATAGACATTTTTCAAAGGAAGTTATAAAATTATTAAAAATAATTATTAGTTATTATTAAAATCAATAAAATGTTATGCAAAATTAAAAGAATTATTTTGGGTTATAGTTATAAATAAGAAATTTTCCAATTAATCAAAATATTTATCATAACACGGTCCTTTTTTTTATTATTAATTGATGAGAGGGGTCAAGCCACTAAGTAAATATATAAGATCTTGAAATCAAATCCAAAATGTAAAAGAAGGCAAAATATTTAAAGGATATTATATGCCATTTGAAATAA
Organism: Sindora glabra; assembly: GCA_020226215.1. NCBI lineage: Eukaryota > Viridiplantae > Streptophyta > Magnoliopsida > Fabales > Fabaceae > Sindora > Sindora glabra. The sequence goes on from CM035231.1 coordinate 58,769,162, forward strand.
AAGCTCTCTTCTTAACAAAGCACTTTTCTTTTTAGAGTTTAAAATTGATAAATAGATAATATAAAATATTCTATAATATTAGTGAATATACAAAGCACTGTTCTTTTTAGAGTTTAAAATTGATAAATAGATAATATAAAATATTCTATAATATTAGTGAATATAAAAGTGATACGTTATTAAGAATATAATAGTAATTAAAATTTTTTACTAATAGTAAAAGAATTTTAATAATTTTTAAATAATATAATAATATAAAAATAAATAATAATATAAAATTAATTTATATTAATAAATAATTAAATTTAAATCTTTTTATCAGAATTTGAACTTTTTATCTTTTTAATTTTGGGCATAATCTATTGGAATTGAGTTCTAGCTATAGACTTGGTACCCAAAGTTAAAGAGCTTATGGAGAAGGCATCTTGGGCTCCTACAAAATTAAGGGTATTATAAAAAATTTATTTTGTCAACTCCTTTATTACCATTTTTTCTCTATCTTTTCTCCACATATGGAAAGAAACAAATTATTGTGGGATGCATGAGTAATTTTTATCCAATTTTCCTTTTTCCCTTATTTTATCTCATCATCCAAATTATTAAAATTTCTTATTTTTCCCTTTTTTCTTTTTATTAATTTTTTCTTTCTTAATTTCTTTCCATCCAAACAATGGATAAGAACATAAATTAGGGGAGAGATGAATAAGAAGAAAGAACGAGTTTCTAAAAAAATTGCAAATTTCAAAATAAAATGTTATGTTTTTATTTTTCTTAGAAATTAATTAAAAATTAAGAGAATGTCGATCCAAATTTTTACTATTGGAATTTTTTATAAAATGAGCTATTATTAATTGGTAATTTTAATTTAATAAAATTAGCTTATTAAAGTTTAACTTGATTATAAGATATGTATAAAGGTCATTTTTAAATTATGATTTAAAAAATTTAAGCTTAACATATCCACATAAGTTAGTGTGGTTTGTCAATTGTAAAGGTCAAAGATCTAGTAAACCTTTTATAGGGAAGATTATTAGAACTTTATAAATAAAGGTTATGATTAGGTCTTCTCTTTACTTGTTACATACAAGGTTTCTATTCACTGAGAGCCACCACCAAGAAAAAGAGTAAAAGGCAAAATCTATCTAATAAGAATTCATTAACTTTCATTAAATTTAATTATAGCCACAAATTTGTCAAGTACGTAAGTACAAATTTTATACTCATGGTATTCTAATTATCATATATGAAACCTTGATAATTAAAAGTCTTATATTTGATATCAAAGTCTACATCTATGATATTAGAATATAAACTAATTAATTATATTTTATATTATTTTGATAAAAGATTTATAAAGAAATTTTATATCTATGATTCTTAAAATAAAATCATAAGATTAGTTTATGATATTTATTTTGTAATTCTTTAATGTACCATTATGAATTTTTCATTGAAAAAAATTATAGATTGATTTTTTTATCAGTAATAATATGACTTGATTGTTTTTTGGAATTTAATGAGTTATGCTACATATTATGCCTTTTTTTTCCTTAAAGCATGAAACATTTAATGAAATTATAACATATTTTCTAATAGTTTTGATGATAAATGTTTCTAACTTATTTATAAAGGCTGTTGAATTAGAAATTCTAATTTATCATAATCATTTAATTTTTTTATACAAAACTATTTAGGGAAATTGTCAAAATATTTTATTTTTAATAATAAAAATAACCTTGATGATTTGATTTTTTTTAGATAAATTTGTTATATTTTCCTCTTTTATTCTAGATAAATTTTGTTATTTTATTGTCAATTTTTTTCACTATTGAATAATTAGATTGTGGCATCTAATAATGGTTTGAGGTTGGATCTATTTAAATCCATGTTGAATGACACAGATAAGGAGCTTTGTTGTTACAATAATGGTAGATGAAAATTCTAAAATGTCTTTTTCATAAAGGAAGAAAAGGCACTATGGAATATTAAAAAAAAGTTTAATTTAGTGCTTCATGCACTATAAACTTTAAAAAAATTAAAAAAGGCATGTGAATTAAATGATTCATGCCTTGCATGTTAGTGCCCTTTTTTTTAAAGGGGTTATAATATTATTTTATTTTCTTTGGTTAGTGATACAAATCTTTTAAATGGAGTTCACAAAAATGAAAGAATTTGTCACTATGCTAAGGGCCTTTTGCATGATTTTTCATTATTTCATCTTTTTATCTTTTTTGTCTTCTTTTTTTTATTTTTTAATTATTTTTATATAAAACACTTGTTATATATTATTTTGTTTTGAATTGATTAAAAATATTTCCTAGAACTATAAAATTATGAAAATTTCTAGAAAAGCAAAGTAAAATACTTATAATCCATTGATGATGTTCACTCTTTCTAGATTTTTTTTCAATTAAATTCTTTCATTTTTGAGGAGTGAACATAGTTAAATATCATAGCTACATTAATTTTAAATTTTGTTCAAGACTTTCTCATGCAACAATATTTGATAATTTATTGATATGCATTAGGTTTTAACATCTTATTAAGAGTGACCCATTGCATACATATAATTAAATATGTAGATTAAGATATTGGATAATTTATTTTCTTAATTTAAGAAAAAATTTCATTAGTAGTTATAAGTACTTGACTACCAAAGTAGCTTACTTATAATGATTATTGAAATATTTTTCTTATTCAAAGATCATGAGATAGTATAAAATTTATCTTATATAATCACCTGTTCAGAAGGAATTATTATGTAAAATAATTTTAGTATGGGACATAAAACATTACAATTGGGAATACATCAGTTTAGAAAATCTATTTGCCTAAAGAAGATAATTTTTTTAAAAATTAGGTATTTTCATAATTAGCCTTATGAAGAAAGTACTTAATAACATATTATATTTTTTACCTACAAAGGAGGATATAATGATTTATCTAGACTTTCCAATTATTGTAGCATATCAAGAATCATTGCTATCTATATAATTTTTTTAAAATTATCCTTTAGTTAATTGTTGCATTTTTATCTTAAATAGTGACCTTTGATGTAAATAGTATTTAAGTTATTATTGAGATCTTACATGGATTTAACTATAAGAGATAGAATGCAGACCTAAATTTTGCCTTATTCATGAGTGACATTGATATAACCTTGCGTACCAGTTAACTTGCAGCCATCATATCACTGCTCATTTTATTATTGAGAAAAAAGTTATTTGCTAAGTGAAATAGACTAAGTCATATGTTCCTACATGCCATTAAGAAATCTATCTTTGAGCATCTTCTAAGTGGGTTAGACAAGATTGAAAATACTAAAGAACCTCATGATTTTATTAGTCAAATGGTATAAAAATTTAGCAAGCTTGAGGTTAGGAACCTTATGAGTGAACTAATGAGTACGAAGTATGACTCTATTAGAAATGTTAAAGACTCTATTATGAAACATTAAAAATAAATTAGCTCTTTATAAAATTACCATACCTGACAAATTTATTATTTATCATGCCATCATTTCCTCATAAATTCATCCAAATTAAAATTACCTATATTACCTTGAATGAAGTTTGGAGTATTGATGATCTTATATCCAAATGTGTTTCTGAGGAGGAAAAACTTAAGAGAGAGAAATATGAGAGTGCCTTATTTACTATTAACTCCAAACCTAGTTACTAAAAAATTTTTAGCAAGCCTAGAAAGTTTAGGTCAAAAGCTCTTACAAAGTTTTAAGGTAATAAAAACCAAGGTAGTAGTCAAACAAAAAAGATAATTAGTCCTAAAAATGTCATTAAGAAAGATAATATTTTTTTATAAAAAGAAAGGTTATAAGAAATTTGAGTACTAAAAATACAAATCCTAATTAGAGAAAAAGGATACGTAAGGAGGTAAATCACCAACTTTCATTTGTTTTGAATCCTATTTTGTTAGTGTCTCATTAAACTCATGGTGGCTTGATAGTGGTACGAATGTTCATGTTGCTATTACTTTGCAAAGGTTCAAAAGTAAATGAAAGTCAAGTGAGAAAGAGGCCAAGCTTAAAATTAGAAATAATATGAAAATGGGAGTTAGTTATATAAGAACAATATGTTTAAATTTAGAGTCTAATTTTGAACTTATTTTGAAAAATGTTTTCTTCATACCCTCATTTAGGAGAAATTTAATTCAATTTCTATTTTGGATAAATATAGTTATTATTTTATTATTAAGAATGAAAAAGTTAATTTATCTTTAAATCCTAAAATTATTAATGAATTTGAGCTAATGACAATTTATATAGGTTATACTTGGCCTAAAATAACGAATACAATGGTATGAAAATTGAAAACATAGTGTCTAAGAGAACCATAATTAGTGAGTAGTCTTCTATCTTATGGCATAAAAGATTAAGTTACATCCTAAATGAGAGAATCAGTAGATTAATAAAAGATGGTTCTTTATTTTCTCTTAATTTTGAAAAATTAGGCACATATATTGATTGTGTAAAAGGTAAACTAACTAAGAATAAAAGCAAAAGGGTAACTTAGAGCTCTAACCTTTTAGAAATTATGCATACTAATATCAATAGACCACTTACTCCTACTTTATGTGGTAATAAATATTTTATCACCTTTTTTTAATGATTTTACTCATTATGGTTATCTTTATCTAATTAAGGAAAAGTTTAATACTTTTAAAAATTTTAAAATTTTTAAAATGGAGGTAGAGAAACAATTGAAAAAAGTTATCAAAATTATCAGTTTTGTGGCAAACATGATATAATTAGATAACATATAGGACCATTTACTAAATACTTACAAGAGAATGGGATAATTACCTAATATACTATGCTTAATACTCTTGAACAAAATAGTATAGCCGAAAAGTAGAATCACACTCTTCAGGATATGATAAGGAGCATGATGAGTAAAACTAATCTTCTTGAATCTCTTTGGGGTGAAGTTATGAAATGTGCATTATATATATTGAATAGAATACCTAGTAAATCTATACCAAAAATAACTTTTAAACTACGAACATAAAGGAAACCTAATTTGAACCACTTTTGAGTTTAAGGATGTCTTGCAGAAATTGGAATTTATAATCCTTTTGAAAAGAAAATTAAGCCTCAATCCACTTGTTACTACTTCATAAGGTATCCAAACCATTTCAAATGGTACAAATTCTATTATCCTAAACATGGAGCCTAAATTATGTAGTCATAAATGGTAAAATTCTTAGAATGAGATACTGTAGATAGAAACATCATAAAAGTTATCAATGATAATAAGCCCACAAGATATGTCACTTTTCCTTTACCAAATCCACAAAGCCTTGTAGTAATAGTAAATATTTAAAGAGAAGATCATTTATAGTAAAATACAAATCCTTTCCTTCTTAATCATCTTCCTAATCTAATTCCTGATCTTGTTGATGTAACTCGAGCTTAGGAGAATGAAGTTAAAGTGCCTTTAAGAAAATTTACTAGACAAAGAAAATTTGTAATCTTTCATGATTACTTAGTTTTTTTAAAGAGAATGACCATGATATTAGTCATGTTGTTAATCCTATGACTTTTGTAGATGCAATAACTAGTCTACAATTTGATATATGAATGGATGCAATGAAAGATAAAATAAATTTTATGGCTCACAATAGTATTTAGGAGCTTGTTGAATTTCCAAAAGGATGTAAACCTATTAGTTCTAAATGGATGTACAAAACCAAGAAAAACTCTAAAGGAAATGTTGAAAAACTTAAAGTTAGACTAATGACAAAGGGATTTACTTAAAGAGAAGGAGTATACTATAATAAGGCTTTTTCATTAGTGTCACCTAAAGATTTTTTTAGAATTATCATAGTCTTAGTAGCATACTATGGCCTAAAGCTTCATCAGATGGATATGACAATAACTTTTTTGAATGAAGACTTAAGAAAAGAAGATTATATAATATAGTTAGAAGGTTTTCAAGAACCTGGAAAAGAACATTTAGTGTGTTAGCTTAAGAAGTCCATTTATGAGTTTAAACAAGCTTCTAGGTGGTGGTATTTTAAATTTGATAAGGTGATTACTTCTATAAGTTTTGAGAAAAATAAAGTTGATCAATGCATATACCTTAAAATTAGTAGGAGTAAGTAAATTTTTCTTATCCTTTATATGGATGATATCCTATCAGCTAGTAATGATAATGGATTACTACATAAGATTAAATGATTGTTGTTCAAGACTTTTAACATAAAAGATTTTAGAAATGCTTCATTTATTCTTGAAATAAAGATTCATAGAGATCGATTTAGAAGTTTGTTAGGTCTTCCACAAAAGTCTTACATTGATCACATACTGACTAGATTTAACATGCAAAAATGTAAGGCTGGGGATGTACCTATTATAAAAGGTGATAAACTCAACCTTAGTTAGTATCCTAAGAATTACTTGGAAAAGGAATCAATGAAAAACAAACATTATTCTAGTACAGTTGAGAGTCTTTTGTATGCACAGGTTTGCATTAGACTAGACTAGACATTGCATTAGGAATGGAAATTATTATTAGGTTTCCTTCTGACCTTGGTATGGATCATTGGGTTATTATTAAGAAAGTGTTGAGGTGCTTATAAAAGATGAAAGACTATATGTTGGTTTTCAAAAAAGTTAATAATCTTAAAGTTGTTAGATACATTGATTCTAACTTTATTGACTATCAGGATGATATTAAATCCACCTCAAAATATATTTTCATGTTAGTTGGAGGAGATGTATCTTGGAAAAATGTAAAGAAAACCCTTTTAGCTTTTTCCATTATGTAAGTTGAGTTTGTTGCTTGTTATGGAACAGCCATGCAAGATATTTAGTTAAGGAATCTTATCTTTGGTTTTTAGATTATTGACTAAAGATTTATTGTAATAATAAATTTACTGTATTATTTTCAAAAAATAATAAAACTACATGTGGATTTAAGCATTTGAAAATAAAGTATCTTAAGGTTAAAGATTTTGTGAAAAATTGCAACATCATTATAGAGCATATCGAAATAAGCAATATGATTGCTGATCCTCTGTCTAATAAGCAATATGATTGCTGATCCTCTATCTAAAGGATTAAGACCTATAGTCTTTAGCAAACATATTGAAAGTATAAATGTCTTAGGGTCTTTTGATGTATTTAATTAGTAGGAGCATATTTTCTGCATTTCAAACTTTCATATTATAATTTTTTTATATTAGACCTTTTTTTCGATAAGATATTTAATTTCATAGATGATCATCATAAAATGAATATTTCATGCTGTTATATATTTTTATTTATACATGTACTTATAGGTATTTAAATTTTATTTCTTAAGATCAGCATTTGTTTTAAGTATAACTTTGATGTTAAGAAAATATGTCTTATACAATAATACTATTGAATGATCTCAGGAATATGGATAAGACTTACATCCAATATATCGATTTTTCACCAAGTTTAAAGAAATCATAAAGGATTGATAATGAAAAATGGCACATTTAATTACATTTGATGTTATTTTTTTGCTATACAAATGCATTAAAATCTATTATCGATAAAGTCATTAGCACTTATAATCATGGATTAGTCATATGACAATAAGGGGCATAAAGGCTACTATGATTTAGTATTAGTTAGTTATATTAGATAGGATTGTTGAGATGTATCTCAAAGGGCTAAATTATTTTTTTAAATTATGGCTACATAAAAGTTTTTAATTAATCAATCTAAAATTTTATTTTCAAAATGTATTTTATTAAAACTTATATAAAACCTAATTAATATTGCTCAAGTGAGAGAATGTTTAAATTTTTCATAAAGTGAGTTACTATTAATTAGTAATTTTAATTCAATAAAATTGACTGATTAAAGTTTAGTCTAATTATGAGATATACACGAGGCTCATTTTAAAATTATGATTTAAAAGATATAAGCTTAGCACATTTATATAAGTTAGTGTGATTTGATGGTTGTGTGAGCTAAAGGCCCAGTAAATAAAGATTATGGCTAGATCACATCTTCACTTCTCATATACATAATTTCTATCCATTAAGAACTGCTATCAAAGAGAAGAGTAAAGGAAAAGTTCTAATTAATAAGAATTCATTAGTTTTCGCCGAATTCAACTATAGTTGCAATTACATCAAGTACGTAAATACAAATTTTATATTTATAGTATTTTGATTATCATATATGAGATCTTAATAATGAAAATTTTTTTGCTCTTCTCTCTTTTCTTTTCATTAATTTCTTTTTCTCTTAATTTCTTCCCATCCAAAAAATGGGTAAGAGTATAAATTAGGGGAGAGATGAATAAGAAGAAAGAATGAGTTTCTAAAAAAATTGTAAATTTCAAAATAAAATATTATGTTTTTATTTTTCCTAAAAATTAATTAAAAAAATTAAAGGAATGTGGATCCAAATTTTTATCACGTGAACCTATATAAGATTATGATAAAACTTGAAACGAAAAATATAGTCTTCTTTTGCAAATTGTATATATGGCGTGGTTTTATAAAATTTTAAAATTTGTGTAACGTGTATTATAAATTTCATCAATAAAATTGTGAAATGTTACGTAAATATTGTTGAGTATTTTTTTTAAATGTTACATTCCAAATCATCCATTCTCATTTTTTTTAATGTGATTCTCTAAACTACATTGTTTAATTCTTGTATTTTTTTATAAATTTATGGTATAATTTAAATTATCTATTCATATTCATAATTCGTTACATACACTCGTCATCTTAATTACTGTCAAATATTCTCAAAAATTTTTAAGAAAACTCTTTTCATATTGACTAACAATTTTTTTTTTTTTTAGTTGATTCCTTCATCACATATTGCATTATGGTGCTATAAATTTTCTTATTAACCGACAGGTATTACATTTGACAATTATAATGTTAAAGGAGATTGAACAAAGTGATTGTCATATTTGTTTTCTTTCAAATTTTTATTTCATGTTTGAAGGTAATAAATTGGAAGATAGCAAAATAGATATTCAGTTACTATAGAAAAATAAATGTTCAATCTTAATAATGATTATTCGTTACAATTAAATCATCATCTTAATAGCTTTATGCCAAACATACTGAATTTTTGAAGAGTAACTCTTACTTCTTGTTTAACATAACCAAAAACTAAGATTCTATTTTATTTTTAAATATTTTTTAAATGATATTTGACTTTAAGTAGATAAGAATTTCATTTCATTTTATTTTATTTATAATTCCTATTTTAATTATATTATGTATTATAAAATCTATCCAATTTAATTAAGATTTTACTAAAATTCATTTCATTTAGCCTAAAGAAATTTATATAAAATATTTTTTTCTCTTTCTAACATTATATTTATCATGATATTATTAAAATTTACTTTTTAATTAAATTTTATATTTTTAATATATTTTAAATAAAATAATTCATTTAAAAATGAATTGAAACCATTATTTTTTATAAAAAAATTTAAATAATATAATTTATTTATAAATAAATTAAAATAGTTTTTATTGAAATAAAATGAAATCAATTTTAAAAATTTACATAGTAAACGAACCTTAAAAGAAATTTAAAATCTTACTTTAAAAAATTAAAATATATTATTTTTTATTTGATTTATTTATTTTAAAATTTAAAAGTAAAACTAATTTAATAATAGAAATATTTAATTTTTTTAAAAGGAAAATTGAACTTTATGTGTAATCATCTATTTTTGTATAAATGATGACGTTGCTGCTAGGCGCGTGAAGCATCGGAGTCTATTTGATTGACGATTATTTTGTTGTGTTAGGCAGTTGACTTTTAAATCCAGCACGAGTGTCTTCACATGGCATCCAACCGCGGATTGAATTATCAACATTCAACGCTAACAATGGTTAGAGACGCTGCTTACGTAATAAATTATTTAATAATATTTTGAGAGGATTGGGAATTAGAGACTTTGAACTAAAAATTGCGGTTATGCTTATAAAATTAGCTTGGAGTTTTATTAACGATGATAAAGTTATGCAGATCTAGGTTTTAAGAAAAAAGCATTGTCTATTAAGGATAGGAATGTTGTTAAAATTAATAGAACTTCTTCCTATAATTGAAAAACTCTTAAATCTTCTATTTACATTATGAGGGCGGGAATTAAATGGATTATAGAGAAGGGATAAAAAATTGACTTTTGGAATGATTATCTATTAAATTTAAAATTTCTGAGCATTAGTATATATAACCATTACTTAGATGTAATACTTCGAGGTGATATTTAAAATTTTATTATTAGATATCTCAAAATATTTATTTTTAATTAAAAAGAAAAATTAAATTATTTGTATTTATATCGAGGTAAAATACAAAAATTTTAAATTTTAATTATGTGATAATGTAAAGATTTTATATAAGAGAAATGTTGTTCAAATATTACTAAAATTTTTAGGAATTGAGAGAGTAAAATATGAAAGGATGTGTAGTAAATCTTGGTAGATGGCTTTTACTTATAAACTGTAAATTTCGAGAATATTTTTGAAATTTAGAATGTGGTAAATCATAATGAATAAATAAAAGAATATATGTGTGTTATAATTAAATAAATGGTTCTTTTGGCATTTATAAAGAAAAGGAATATTCAGTTTAGATTTTAAATTTTGTCTAAGAAGAAGGAGTTTTACAAACAGCTAAGATGGAATCTTAAATAAAATGGAGGGGTGAGATTTGAAGTAGAGTTAGAGCTTATGAATGGCTCCTTTAAATTACTTTTTCCTCTCTTCCCTTATTTTTTCTTTTAGCCTGCGTTTGGAACGGCAGAAGTAGAAGGGAAAGAAGTGGGGAGGAAGAAGTTGGGGGTAGGTGAAGTGAACTTCGCCCATTTGGAACCGGGAGAGAAGTTGGAGAGAAGAGAAATTCGGGGCTAAAAAGGACAGTGGGTCCCACTACCAAACTTCTCTCCAAAAGTGGAGAGAAGTCAGGAGAAGTTGGGGCAAAAATTTTGCTTTTCCACGCGTTGCCCTGCCTTCTGCTGCCCATCTTTGTTCTTTCTTTCTGCATTGCACATTCGGTCTGGCTGTTGTTCTGTTTCTGTTTCTGTCTCTGCTGCCCATCTCTCTCAGTTTCTGTCTCTGCTTTTGTTCTGTTCTCCATGGCCTTCGATCTGGAGATTTTCGGTTGTGGGGAAGAAGAAGGCGCCGTTGCTGATAAGGAAAATTATATAATTATAAAAATTTAAAATTTTTTTTCAATATATATCCACCAACAGTTATTATAAATTCTAAATTTATAAGAAAAATTATATAATTATAAAAAATTAATTATTACTACATCTTATTTTTAATTTATTTTAAATGAAAAATTTTCTTATATAGGTATTAAAGGAGTAAATAATAATTATTTGAAATAGTTTTAAAAGAATAGGATTAATTTAAAAAATTATATAAATTTTTAAATAAGTATACAAATTTTTATATAGTTACTTGAATATGTATTTGTATTTGATTTTTGATAATTAGATTAAGATATTTTATTAAAATTGAACTTATTATTAATTTATCATTTGTTTATAACTATTAAATTAAAATATGTTAATTATTAGATTTATTGTTAATATGGTATTTAATTTAATAATTAAAATTATATTTTTTAAGAATACAAAATTTAAAGTATACACTTGAGTTCATATATTATGTAAGGGTACAAAAATCATTTTACAAAAATATAACTTCTTTCTCTCCTAACTTCTTCCTTTCCAAACAAAAGAAATCACTTCTCTTCTAATTTCTTTCTCTTCTAACTTCTCCCTTTCCAAACAATACAAAAGAAATACTTCTTTCCTCCCACTTCTCTCTCCCTCAACTTCTTTCTCTCCTAACTTCTTTCTCCTCCCACTTCTCCCCCATCCAAACAAAGGCTTAGTTCTCTTTCTCTTTCTATAAGCTCTCTCTCTCTCCCCTCTTTATGCCTCCCTCTTCTAAGCAACCATAATCACCATGCTCAGCATCATTCGCTGCTAGCACTAGTAGCGCTAGTGTGGTGGTTGGTTTCTATTGCTCCAGTTGCTTTGTTGTGCATGGAGGTCAACTAAGACATTCAAAGGGAGTTGGTAAGTTATGGTCAACGAGCCTGCCACGTTGGGCCACCATGCATTACCCAAGCTCCATTTACGGCTAGCTACATGTTGCTGTCATTGCCAACAATGTGAGAACAAGCTAAAAGTGTAACACTGGTTCCGTGGCAGGGAGCTACCATTTTCCTTAATTCGTTGGTGTCTAGTGTCGTTTCACCGCTAGCAAGCTACTAGTAATCTCTCTAAGCAGTGGTGAATGTTTTTATATAGAAAGCCCTCATTCTTGATAATGATTTAGATTGATGCAAAGAAACTTATATATATATGTGTATGTGTGTGTGTGTGTCATTCTTGATAATGATTTAGATTGATGCAAAGAAACTTATATATGTGTGTGTGTGTGTGTGTGTGCGTGCGTGTGATGGCAACTTAGAAAAATATAATTTTTATATTATAAAATGTTAAAATAAGATGATTAAAATACATGTAGGGCATTACATCCTATTACTTTGAAAGATCCATACATGACCTAGAAAACCCAATTTTTTATGTATGCTTGAAATGTATAGTAATGACTTTAAAAATAAGAGTTTTATGATATAGAATTCTAAAATATTATAATTAGAGTAATTGTGGAGCGCTCTATTTTTCTATTTTAAAAAGTTTTAGCTTGATCCAAGCAAAACATATTTTATGTATACTATGGATTCTTAGTAATACTTTTGAAAAATAATATTCTTATGCTACAGAGTGATAGGATCATATGATTGAAGTTTTTCTAGAATGTTATATTTTGATATTATGAAATTTTTGAGCTTGATTTAAAGAACCTCTAGTTTATCATTCTATCTTAAGAACTTGATAGAACATTGATAAAATAAGGATCTTAGGCTTAAGAATATTAGAGTAACATATTTAGAGTATGATTATATCAATAAAATCTACTATCTTAATGTTTGGAGTTGATTCGAAAAGTTCTTGATAGATGTGATTTTGTTATTCTTTATAGAAAATGATAATTTAGGATGATCAAATGATAGAAAATGATTCTTATGAAGTTTCAAGTTCTAATATTCCTATTTGTATAGCTTCAAACTAAAAATCTTTGAATGATGGATATTTAAGTTACAAGATAATATCAGGAAAATAAGAGAAACAGATAATAAGAAATCCCATCACATTATGATTGAAATATAGATTTGTAATATTTGGAAAAGAAAATAAATAATATCCTTGCATTCATATTATTACCATAAATGGTGAATTAAAAGGATATGAGAAAGGTGAAAATGAATCACTTTGAGTCTTTACAATGGATATGTACTACCAGATGAGTATATATCTTACTATTAAAATTTATATAAATTATTTATATTGAATAAATAGTATATTTTATCATTTCTTCATCAAACTTATGAATAGTAAGTATGTTCATACATGGAATTTAATCTAATTATAATTAAAGAGTTAAATCTTAATAGTTGTGATGGTTGACTAAAAGATATGTAGTTAAGACAATTGATTCATTATCATACAAATATGCATTCATATAATCATCTTATAACAGATAGTTGTTTGTTATCTTGAGCCTTTGAGGTGAAAATAAGGTACTATTGTAATTTAACATTATTAAATATTATTTATGATTAATGAGAATTGTTACTTACAGATGCTTAATGTAATAGAAGACTATGAAAGTGTATGATATTAAGCAAATATAAATGGATTGTTGCGACCATGCAAGAAGGCATAACAATACTATTTTACGTATATATTGTTATGTACTTGATTTACCTTGTGTTGATGAATAATTGATTTGTTTTAAAATCATATTGAAATTGTAATCAGTGAAACCAAGCTTTATTATGCATATTATAATGTGAAATATGCCATAAGTGAAAATTGTGAAATGAGACATGTGATAGGGTGATGATGTAAAAGCTAGATGGGAAATTCACAGTAATTAGGCGGGAAAGGCATAAGGCTGACTTTGGAGGGATAAAGATGGAAAGGCAGATAAGGTATAAAGCTAACATTTGAAGGATAAAAATGGAATGGCATGTAGGATATAAGGTAGATCCAGAAGTTAAAAGGTGGATGCATGAATATTTATTATAAATGGTTATATAATGTGATGTGATATTAAAAATTTATTTATGATCAAATATTACGGTTTAATGTGATTGTAAAGATTTAATGTGATTGTAATGATTCAATTATGATTGAACCATGTTAATGATTTGTGAATGTAATAACCACTTGGAATAGGTTATATGTGATATAATAATGATATTATATACAAGTGAATAGTTGAGATAATTATAATTTGTGACGTAAAATATGAAATTTAAGTTGTGTGCAAGTAAATACTCAATTTGAGGCTTGATTCAGTATATTTTAGAAACTTAGAGAGTTTGAATTGCATTTACTTCTTTAATCAAATACCTAATTAGCATGTAACCATTTAGTATAAGTGAGGTAAGGTTTAGTCATGGTAGTTATATGTTCACTGAGTTCTCGTAACTCTTTTCAATTATTTTCAATGTTCTCAAGTTAGGTTGAATGCTTTTGAGTGATACTACATTTATGGAGAATTAAAGATAACCTATTAGGAGATTTTCATGATTAGATTAGGATTGGAATATATATGGAAATTACATTGATTCAACACTTGATATGTTAAATTGCTTATTTATGTGTACATATTGAGGTTGTATATGTTAATAATACTGTCATATTTGTAAAGAATACAAGTTTTTTAATTTAAGATATGTGGCCTTTGGAAAATGTTTAAAAATAGGAGAAACTTTGTCCATTTTCTCATAAAATTTAAAATGAATTTTGAGTCATTATGGAAATAAAGAGATTTTCGTTTATTAGAATCATGGTAAATAATGTTGAAACTAGTGAAAACTGGATAACGGAATCCACACTGATCACAATCAAGCTTGGATCGTGACACTAGATCTGATATAGGAATTAGGGATAATAATATTTTGGTGGATGAAACTTGGAATCTTAATGTTATTTGCTTTGCTTGGGAATATTAAAGTCCATATGTTTAATATTCCTTTTAGTAAATAGGACAACTGGATGGGTTCATTTAAGGATTGGCTGAATCTAGTCAATACATAGTTAAAAGTGTTTATAATTTTTTGAAAGTCCAAATTTGTGTGGTTGTTAGTAAAAATTTTATATAGATATGGAAAATTCGTACGTTACCAAACATTCAATTTTTTGTGAGGCTAATTATTTTAGATCATAATCCTACTAGAAAATTTTTGATAAAAAAAGGATGGAATGTTTTCCCTGGTTGCAACCTTTGCAATTCAAGCATAAATTCTATATTTCATATCCTTTGAAAATGTTATTTTGCTATGAATTTCTTGTCTTTGCTTCCAACACCTATGTCCTTTCATAATATTTTTCATGCTAATTTCTTAGTTTGACTTAAAAGCAATTGACTACTTCTTATTCATGCATTAATCTAAGCATGCCATGGCAGTAGTTTTTACCTTTGCTATTTGGAACTTATGGTTAAATAGAAATAAATTTTTAAAGCCAACTAAGGTGAATTTAATTTAAAATATGCTACCTTGAGTAAAGTAATGGAATTTTAGATAATTAAGGGTCAACAAAAAATATCTAGTATACAACAAATTAAAGAAATAAAATGAGATCATTCTCTAATAGGATGGTTTAAATTAAATACTAATAGAACAACTAAAGAAAACTCAAGTCCAACCATGTGCTCTACTATTATTAGGAATTGGAAATGTGAATGGATGGTTAGTAGCTACAAAAGATTTAGAGTAAGCTCAAATTATATGGCGAATGATGTTATTTAAGAGATGAATTATTTTAGTCTTTAATAGGGGTTTACTCCTAGTGATAATTGAAATGGAAGCAAAATTTGTGTTTTTTGCCCTTTAAAATACTAACCCTTCTATTCTTAATTTGTGTTTATAGCTTATATAAAGATTAGAAGGAGCTCCTAGTGAAATGTAGATAGTATTAAATTATGCATATCTATGGGGAAACTAATTTTATAATAGATTATATTATTGAAAATGTTTTTCCTTTTTATAATGAATTAGTTATTATGTATAGTGCTCCTACTAGAGCTAGTACGTTAATTTTATAGGATTGTATGTGTATTATTAAAACTCGACTTGTTTTTATTATAAAGTGTTAATTACTTTCCTATTTTAAACACACACAAAAAAAGAATGTCCCATGTATTCGTAAAAAATGTAGACCATCAAGATTTAAGGCTATGTTTCCTTTACTATATATATATATATATATATATATATATATATATATATATATATGAGATTTTATTCTTAATTTTTATGCATGTATATTCAATAATTTAATTCTTTTTACTATTAAAAAATATACTATAATTTTATTTGATAATTAATTAATTATATTAATAGTTAATTAATTCAATTAATGATTAATTAATATATAATTAATTTAACTAATTAATAATATTAACTATTTATATGAGAATATTTGATAAAATTAATTACTTATTATTGGCTATTTATATATAAAATAATATATAAGATGATGAGTATATTTTATAATTTATTTAAGTATATAATTTTACCTTAATAATATTTTAAAATTTACAAATTATTTATTAAATAAAAATTTCTTCAAAAATATATTTTTGTAATTTATTATTCATTAAATAATTCTTAAAAAATGAATTGCTTAATTTATTATACTTGTTAACATTTTTTAAGAAATAAATATATTTAAATGTTCATATCCACTTTTATACTATTTTATATGAAGTTTCTAACATACTATATATATACATATTATAATGGATATATTATTTTCATGTTATATATATCTTTTTCATTATTACATTTTTTAATAAAAGTGTAACTTGATAAACAAATTATACTATTTATAATGTTTTATATGTTAAATTATTCCTTTTTATTTAAGTGGTATTTGAAAATTTGAATAGAACATCGAATTAAAAAAATCATCATATATGTATATATAATATATATGTATACATTAATCTTATTAATTTTTACTTTTTATATAACTTAAATTTATTAAATGATTATACAACACAACAATATTTCTTTTATTAATGTATTTTATTATGCATATTTAATTAATGAAAATTTAAATAATTACTAATTTACAAATAATTATTATATTCTAATATATATTAAATTTATATATGTAAAATTAAAATAATTAATGGTTTAGTGGTTAAGATCTTGTTTGTTTACTTTAAGGTTCAACTCTTCTTTATCATATTTTAAATAAAATAATAACAAATGTATGTAATTTTATAATTTGGGGGTAATTTTATCTTTTTATTCACCTTTAATGAATTAGTCAATTGATAAAGTTGGAAAATTCAATACTTTTAAAACAATTGATTGGGGTTAATCAATTGATTAAAATAATTATTTACTAAATATTTAAAATAATTATTTAATTTAGTCAATCAATTGAATACTCCCAAAATTAGGCAAAAACTAATCAAATAACTGATTGTCAAACACCTTCTATATGTCATTCATAAAATCAAGATTTTTTTAACAATAATTTTATATGTAATAAAAATCACATTTAAAATTGAGTTTTAAATATAAATTAAAAACTATTAATACATTCAAGATAATAGTGTAAATTTATAAAATTTAATCCAACAATATAAAAAATCAAAATTTCAATTTCGTATATCATTTTCTTTATGCGTAACATTTTTATTGTTTAAATGTAGATTTAAATGGGTTCAATTTATTAGATTTATGGTGCACACAAATCAAACTTTTTGTCCAGGGACACATTGTATTATATATATTATTTTATTTTATTTACATTTTTCACATTCAAAATAAATTAACTTATATGTCTTGACTAACCAACTCGTTATTTACGTCTAAATTCAATTATGTAACTTTCAAGTTTCAATCTAATAAAATCTAAATTAATTACTTTTAAATTAATAATGTTTTCAAAGTTAACTTATATTTTTTTAATTTATTTAGTATTTACTCATCTGTTTGTATTAACAATATTATAACTATGTAATTTAGAATCTACTATTATTTTTTTTAACTTAAAGTTATTTTAAAATTTTGAAATTATTTTCTTAGAAAAAAATGGTCCACGAATAGCAAGTCTTAAGACGGACTTACTACTGATCCATTTAATAGCTCTAGTCGTAAGTTGTAATTAGAGGTGTATATGGGCCGGGCGACCCGCCCGGCCCGGCCCGATGAGCTCGACCCGAAAAAATAAAGTATTTGGGCTCTCTTTTTTTATCCGATGGGACTTTTTTTATGGCCCGATTAATAATTGGGCCGGGCTAGGGTCAAGGCAAAAAAAGTCGATAGGCCTGGCTCGGCCCAATTATAATAATTTTTTTAATAATATAATTATATATTAAAAAATATAATTATATCTAATTATTTTTAATATAAAAAATATTAATTTAACATATTAAATATTTTATATATTTAAATATCATATTATCTATTTAAATATATATATATTTTATTTTAAAATTTTATTTTTTATTAAAAAATTAAAAAAAATATTTTTTTGAACTTTCGGGCCGGGTTTTGAACTTTTTCATTTAAAATTCGAGTCGGGCCGGGCGGGTTTTGGGCCGGGCCCATGTACACCTTTAGTTGTAACCTGTAAGTAACAGTGTACATTAATTTTATAAGTTATTACGACAGTGGCCCTTGGTTTATCATATTTTCATTTTTGTACCCTTATGTTTTAATTTTATGTTAGCCTCCCCGAACTCCAGTGATTAAGTTGAGATCTGTTTGTTGTGGAATTTGTGAGCCCATATTCAGGTGACAGCTGCCCATTAATTTATGGGTTTTGGGTTGAGAAATCAGAAAAAGCCCAGATGAGTTGGGGATCCATCATGGGGTCCTTCTTGGCAGAAATATTTTTAGTCCTGTTACTTTTATTCGTAATTCAATAGATAAGCTATTTTAATATTATAATTAAATAGTTATTAAAATTTAGGAAATAATTTATTCATTCGTTAAAATATAAATATAAATAGTATCAAAATTTTTAACATTATGATAGAATTAGAAATATTAAATTTAAATTTAATTTATTATCAATATAAAATATTATATATTATTAATAAATTAAAAATTAAAAATTAATAAATTATTAAAAATATAATAATAATAATTAAAAGTTTTTTCCATAATTAAAATTTTTTAAGAATTTTTTATTAGTGTAATAATATATAAATAAATAATAGTATAAAATTAATTTAAATCCCAATAGATTAAATTTAAATCCAGAAATATTCCGCTCCTTGACTCAAATTCCTATCTGTTCCTCCATCTCTTTCCCTCTAAAGGAAGGTGAAGACTTCGCAGTTACTAGTTGTTGTGCTATAGATAGCGCAAAACTTAAATAATGGGATTTTAAATGAACAAAGTAAACCCTTGGATTTGATTGGAATCGGTGAATCACTTTTAAAAGTTACATGTCACATTTTTATTAAGGTATAAATTATAATACATTATTTTATTATGCGTTACTACTTTAAAATTATTAGATTTCAGTAATTTATATAATATTACATAAATTAATAGATTCAAAATTTTAAATTTGTTGGTGCATGTTGTATTGGTGTCCCCGAAATCTCCCCCCGCAAACCTAAGTATCAATACCACATAAATAGGGAACTACAACATGCCACAAAGTAATTTTCGGTCTTTATATTTGCCACGTATGGGTCAAAGGGCGTTGGATAGCGGAGCATTGTAAGTTGCGTAATTATGCTTAAAAATATATATATACATATTATTTAACCTCCTAAAATATTTTTATTCCTCATATATTTAAAAATTGTAAAATTTAAAATACATAACTATAACATTTTATTAACTCAAGAAGATATAATTTAAAGGATATAAAATAATTTTATAAAGTTAAATTTTAAAACACTACTTTAAAAATTTATTTGAAGCATAGAAAAAAATAAAATGCAACATTAAATAATTTTTAAATCAATAATTTTGTCACTTTATGAAACCTTATTAGTTGAGATATAATTTGCATGCTAGCCCTTTTAGATTAACTTATTTAAAAAATTAAATTTAAAATATTTATAACTTCTTAAAATTTCTTAAATTGAGACAAAGGCAATAGAGAATAATCCCAATCTCTACGAGTATAGAGGTAGGTCAATGCATCTCAACTTCTAATAAAATTGTTTAAAATTTTTTTAAAATTATTACTTATTTTAATTCTTATTATATATTTTTAATATATTTAAATATATTAAATATTTTCATTCTTTTTTTACGATTAATTTTTAAATTTTATGCATGTCTCAGTGTTATTCTCTTATTTTTCATTTATTATATTTTTATAACATAACAACAATATATTGAGAACTCTAAGTATTTATTTTTCTTTTTTCTTTCCTTGATAAGATTCTAATTTTATAAATTTCAAATTAATTTACAAGATTTCCAATTGTCAAAGTATTTAAATGAATTCATTGAATTATATTTTATCTTAAAACAGGTATAGATACATATAATAAATAATAATGTTTGAAAATTTCACTTGCATAACTTTATTATATTATTGTTACTTCTTGTTTTAATGTTTATCTAAGCTAATTTAGTTTATATTCAACTAATTAATTTTTTAATAATCAAGAATAAGACAGTTGATAAATTTTCTAAGAGGAGAATAACCTAACTAAAAATTTACTATTAATTATATGAGAATTTATTGATGATTTCAAGTCCTCATTAGAGTAAAAAAAATACGTTTTAAATGAAACTAATTTCTAATATGTTCTAATTTAATTGCTTAAAATTTACTTTCTCCTAAATTTTTTAACAATGAATAATTATGAAATTATATTTAAAATATTTTGCAATACATAAAATGCCAACAGTTATATAGCATCATAAATTTTTTTGTATATTAAAAAGGGGATAATACTATATATACTGAAAATGGATTTTGAAATTAAGTTTTGAATCTTTTATATTAATTGGATTTAACTTTATAAATTTATTTTACCTTTTTGTATTTAATGATAACCATTGATTTTTATTTAAAATTTAATTTCAAATTTTATTTTTGATACATGTAATATTATTCCTAAAAATGTTTCAAATCTGACCCTAAAAAATATTAGTCAAGCTTCACCATTGGTTCAAAAGAAATATTTCCCTCAATCAACCAAACATAGATAATAGTGTAAGAATATACGAGAAATTGACATAAAAAATTATATTTATCTACAAGAATATATTATAACATTAGTAAAATTTTCGACTATAATATCCCAACTTATTCATCATCACTACATTTGTATCTTCAACAAAATTGTAAATGTAATAAAGGTAGTGTCACTTTTTAAAAATTAAATGTTTTTATTATTGAATTATCTTTCTCTAAATTTCAAAATAAATTAATTAAGTTTAAAAATATAAATCTTAATATATTAAATATAATCTAATAGTAAAAGCACTAACTTCTTTGGAGGTGAAAACCTTTATAGTACTCTCCTATCTACCAAAGGGGCTAATTGAGCCATTTATGGATTTATGGAGTAAATATGCACTTAATTAACCGTATATTGGAATTCAATTTCGTATACAACTCAGGTTTGGAAGAATTTCGTCCAGAGCTAAACATGCATAATTGAATATCTCTATTTGTTTTTGGGACAAACAAAAGTTAAATTTGTTCAAGTGTGTGTAAGTTGGTTTAGACGTGCCCCTTGTTCCGGTAGTTTCCAATTTGTTCGATCGGTTGATTTTTTTGACATAGGTCAGTCCGTTTGTTAATTTGCACAAGCAACGAACGTGAGATATATGTGGCAGCCGGAGTGTCCGTACATTTCAATGTTTATGTCTATAGGGTATGTGAGTGGCGTAATAATAATAGAAGTTGCTTGGAAAAAAAATTAAAAAAAAAAAATTCATACCTTAATTTTGTATAGACTTGGTGAGGTTTAAAGGTGATATTTGGTATGATATTAAGAGTTAATGAGAAATGTATATATGGTTTAGATAATTTGAAATAATTTTGATACTAAACTAATTACTTAAATGCGTAAATATTTATATTTTTTATGTAATTTTAACATCTGAGTGCATAGAATGATGCTGATTAGACTGATATCATGATTGCGTTGATTTGAATTTCCTAAAAATTATTTTGATATGATTAATTTTGAGTTGATTATATGGACCAATAATATTTAACTTGGTCATTTGGCTTTCTTAATCCTCATTCTAGTATTTTGCCACTTCTTAGTGAAGATGATTGGGTTAGTTTAAATTTCTCAAAGGATTTTTTGATATGATTAATTTTGAGTTGATCATATGGATTGATTATATTTAGCTTGGTCATTTGGCTTTCATAATCTTCATTCTAGTGTTTTGCCACTTCTTAGTAAAGATGTCCCATCTATTTTTGTTATTGTCTTATTTTTAGTTTGTCTTTATAATTTAATAAAAAAATATTTGGAAAGAATTTATTTCAGCATTATAAGAATTTTAAAATTTGAAGTGATATGATAAAATTTTAAATTATTAAATTAAAATTATTCAACCACAACTATCTTTTTTTAATATAATTAAATAATTTCAATTTAATATTTTTAAAATTACTACCTTATCCTAAATTTTAAAACCTTTTGGCACTATAGAATTTACCAACTTAGAAAGATCACTTCACTTTCATCAAAATATTCTAGGTATATCTGTTCCCCATGCTTATATTTGCTGTGCACACACTCCCTTTAGCAAGGGCACTTTCACTTTAACTTGGGTCCAAAGATAAACTTTCCAATTTAACATGGCTGTCCTACTATGATTACTGGATTATAACCTAAGACAGTAATAATATTGAATAGTCGTTCGGTTTGGAGAAAGTTATATATAGAAACTGTCGTTTGATTGATAAGTGATAGGTGAAATAGGAGAGATAAAACTTCTAAGAAAGCATTCGCTCCCAAGAAATGGGGGAATGAGTTGCTTACATATTTCCTTCTGATTAGAAGAATTTTTTTACAAAAATTAATTCTAATTTTCATTATTAATAAAAATAATTTTGAACACTTCCAAAAAAAAAATTATAAAAAAATTTGTTTATTGAAAAATTCAACTTCTAATATAAATTTAGTTTTTATATAATCCAAATAACTCTTATTTATACATAACAATCTTCGTAAAAGTTGTCATACTTCAACAATAAAAAGCTTTATTATGGCAAAGGAAGAAATAGTTTAATGCAGAATTCTAATTATGATGTCTAAACAAATTAATTAGATAAAGACATAAGACTATATTAAGAGTGTCAATTCGTATCATTTGAATCAATCTATTTATTAAATATGTCAAAAGAAATTATTCATAGGTCATCCATTTAATTTATTTAACAATTTTAATTAATAAAATTTATATTATAAAATTATTTATTAAATTTAATTATTTATTATTTTTTATAAAAATATATTTAATTATTAATAAAATACTATTTAAATTTTTTATTAATATTTTATTAAATTAATAATTTTATATTTTTATTATATATACCTATTTATAATTAAAATATTAATTATTTCTTAAATAAAATATTTAAAAATTTAATATAAATTTTTAAACAAATTGATGTATCAATCCAAATTTGATTAAATATATTATGTTATCATGTCGTATTAAAAATTATTCTACATATGTGGAATTGTACAAGGGAAAAAAACAATCTGCTGTATGTTAGCTGAGCAGAAGCAGCAGCAAAGCCACAAGCTCACTTAATTTTTTTAAAAAGCAATTTGATGGTATTATATTGGATTATATTATGTATGCAAGCATAAATGAAAATTTAATTATAAGAAATAATACATCGCCAAAAATGTTACATCCCTGTGGCAGTGGGTTAAGTTCCTACTTTTATTGCAATCCTGTAAAACCTTACTTTGCTACTAAGACGTCACGACATTTTGAAATTTTATGTCATGATGTACACTCAAATTATTTATTCAAGACTCACACGCCATTCATCTTTATTCTTTCTTCACCTGACAATCTTTTGTGCACCTTACCCTTGGCCCTATCCACGCAAGCATCATGCGTGCCTTTCTTGTACAGACGGCCCTATAATTGTTGAAATGAGTTGAAGTTTATGAATTAGCTTGTTAGTTAGCGAATTTAGTGGACTCAGTTCATATAAATATGAATTAAATTCAACCAAACTCGCGGCTTGTGTGGGCCAGCCCAAGGACGGCCTTTTTTAAATTTTTTTAATTATATATATATATATATATATATATATATATATATATATATATATATATATATATATATATATATATATATAAGTTATCAATTCATATAAAATTATAATTTTTTTCACGTAAATTTATTTTATAAATTATATATGGATAATATTTTTATTTTATGAATATTTTATTATTTATGTTTTGCATATAAGTATTTATTGAAAATTATATATAAATTTTAAATATATTATAACTTATTTATAGATGGATATATAATACTTCAAAATAATTTTAAATTTTTTTATTGTTTAAAAATTTAACAATTAAAAAAAAAGCTATAAATCAATCTGTTTACCTACCGACCCACGAGAATTAGATTAAAATTTGCATATTGGAGATTCATATAAATTACAGACGAATTTATCTTATTTCACAATTAATCCATGTGACTCGGTCCATCCGTTTAATAGATATAAATAACCTCCTCTTAATAAGTACAATGAATAATAGTTCGGTCGGGGGGCAGTTGCTGCTTTTTGAATAGCACTCTGTCAGAATTGAAAAGGTGCAAGTCCAATATCAATAAATACGGATGAATCGGATCCTAATCGGATAAAGAGAGAAACAGTTCCTTAAAAATTCCGAACTTAGATATTTTTCTTGCGAGGATTTTCCACGGTTATATTGGGGCCGATTAATTTAAAATCCTGTTGGATTAAATCTTTTGTAAGAGCAAAACTCTTTTGACGTATATTTTTTCCATTCACAATATTAGAATTTAATAAAATTTTATTTAAAAGGATTGAGTTTCCGATCAAACGGATCAAATTTAAATCTTTATTCTTTACAAAATTTCTCTAATTAGAATTTAGTGGCACGAATCTATAAAATGGATAATCTTCGAGTAAGGTGGTTAAAATGATAAAACGTTCATGATATTGTATAAGAGCTAGATATGACCAAATATTTCAATTAAAACCATTGGAAAAAGTTCGCGGTTGCACACTTCCATATTGGCATTACTTTTTTTTTAATTCTTAACTTTTAAATTTTTATATAGGCCTAGATTTTTAATTAATGCAAAATTATGCTCTACTCACTCATTTTTAATTATGTAAACTGGTGTTATAAATTATTTAAAGATGATATTTTTCATTTTGTGCATATTTTAAAACTTATATATATGCATAATATTTTTTTTAAGTTATATTTAATTTTTAAATATATTATAACTTATTTAAAAATAAACATATGGTGTTTTGAAATAATTTAAAAATTTTCTAATATTTAAAATTTTAAAAATTTAAAATATTTAAATTTATAAAAATTTACAAACCAATTTATTTATTTACGAGCTTTCACAAATCAAATTAAAACTTTTATGTTGAAGGCTTGTAAAATATGCAAATTGGATGAATTCTAAGGTATTCTTAGAAATTTGATATTTGAGATGGTATAGCAAAATATAAACTACTGGATGTGATTACTAAGCTATTATTAAAAATTTTATAATTTTATTCAATAATCTATATTTTATCACACTATCTTAGATATCAAACCTTTAAGAATATCTTAATAAGTACCTACAAATTAACTTATAAAAAGGATGACTCACACAAACTGACCTACGAACTAGCCCAACTTATTAAACAACTCTAATTTCAGTCACATCCAAGTTCATCATTTGATCTTACATAACAGGTGCTTTCTATGTTACCCATGGGGGTTTGGAACTCATGAGTATGTGGCACAATACAAGCCATGAGATGAGGAAAGTCATTGATTAAGTCAACTCATCTCATGGCTTGTATTGTGCCACATACCCATAGGTTCCAAACCCCCATGGATAACATAAAATTCTCCTACATAACAAAATTCTATACGTAGTGAGGTGCTATATATGAATATTACATGTTAAAACATAATTTTAAATTACAATAGCAATTACATTTACATTGTAGTTAATAAATTTATAAATACCATCAAGATGGTTTAATTTAATTGTATTGGGTTGTTGGTTTATCTTAAGAAGGATTTGATGTAAAAAGATTTCAATTTGTGGTTAATAAAAGAAACCATAGAAAATCTCCAGGGTTGTTTGATATTTTTTTTATAGATAATAATAAAGATTATGAATAATTAAAATCTTCTTTGGCCTCTCATTGCGTTTGCGACCGGCAACTTGGAACTTTGAACCCAACCGTGTTGAAAGGCATGCATTCTACCTAATTAATGACCTAGTCAAACTCGGTCAGAAACATGCACCTTTCATATACATGAATAGCCAAACCTGGTGTCATATTCAAATAATGCAATATGGGGAAAATTAGTATACAGGGGCGTGTTTTTTGATGGAATTATTAAATACAGAAAAAAATTATTTTGCACCATTTATACAATAATATATTAATATAATATCAAAATTAATTATTAATATGTTATTATATATGCTTTAAAAGATTAATAATTTAATATAATAATATATCGATTTACTATTATATTATAATAAATTATTGAATTAATAATACATCACAAATTTCCTCAGTACTTCATTTGACTAATGATATTAATTAGAGGGGTAATGGATAAAAAGTCAAGTTTATAATAAAAAAAATTACGTTTATGAACAAGATTCACCGCACCAGACACAAAGATCATCGAAATGTGAAAGGATAAAAAGGGAGATTAAAGTTCTTAAGAAGATAGAGAAAATGAGATTTACAATGATTAAACTCTCATATGAAAAACATAATTCTCAAAAACCATTTTTGCCCACAGAATGAACTGATTCCATTGACATATAACTGCCCTTGAATGATTACTTGGTAGGCCAAACTCGGATTTCCGTCCGTTTCAGTCTTTGACAACGTTTACTTTATAAGGAAATAGATATTTGAATTTGTATCAAAGATGTATCTTTTGTTTGAGATCCTAAAAAGAAATTACAATTCATTTCATTTGAAAAAATTATTTTGTCTATTTCTAAGCAAATTATAAATTTTATTTCTTTTGATGATTTCAAACAAATAATTTTAATTAGTTTTTCTTACGGAGCTCCAAAATTTAAATATAGAAAAACCCGTGTCATCTTTTCTATAAAAATTTTCAATTCACTACAATTTCTATAATAGAAAAAACAGGCTGAATTCAAATCAACTCATCCGAGTAAAACTTTACCTTTGCAAATCAAGGTACTTGAGGCCTACAAACTGCAAGTTATGAATTGCCTGGGGATATTGGTGGGGGAGTTGAATCAACTTATGGCATCCATGGCAAGTCGTTGGACTTGGAAACGGCAAATTCCTGGGTATCACGGCAGCGAAGCTATACATATTTTAGTATAAACATGTATCTTTATTATTATTTTTTTAATTTTAGATATAATTATATGAGTGTCATTTAAAATATATTCTTAATAATCTTCAAATTTTACTTTGATTAAAATATGGGAACACATTTATTGTCATTGACTCTCAAGTTCTAATTCTGCCATTGCTGCAATCTTGTGTTTGATGCCAATTTATCTCACAAACTATTAGAAGAACTTCCAATATATATTAACAACAATGTTATATATATTAAAAATGATGGAATTCATTGGATTCTGAATATAAAATAAGGATATAAAATAATGAAATAAATTTGTAAGACTTAATTTAATGAATAGAAAAGATTTAAAATTTAATTTCACATCTCATTTTTAGTATCTATAACATTTTTTATATATTAATCTGTAACAATTACCTGCCAGAATTCAGTCATCATAGAAGTAAGTTGCGACGGCTTCAACCAAAGGACTCTTATATCATAAAGATTAGGAAAACAAATTATCATGCAGGCTGCGTAGCATATAAGGAAAATTGATAAACAGAAACTGAAGCAACTTGGAAGTGCACTAAAAGGAGAAGAAAATATATGCAAGAAACTGAGAGAGATGGAGATAAGTTAGGCAGGTGGAGACAGAAGAGAGTAAGCACTAAGCTTCTAGCATGAAAGAGGACATGCAAGGAAAAAGCCAAGTGCTCACTCTCTTCTGTCACCCCCATTTACAAACCTTAATTTCCAACCTACGACTTCTATTAATCCTCTGCCTTCGTCGCCTTGCTTGATAACTGCAGCTAGCCTTTGCTGGTGTAGAACTGGTGGCTTCTTGAGCTCTATAAATAGGAGAAATTAAAACTTAAGGCTCTCCTTTTTTATCTTTGATTATATATATCATTTTCATGTTGGAAAGATATAGACATAAATTTTTATATATAGTAGGATTTAGAATCTTTTTATAATAGAATTTATAAAAATAAAATTGTTTTAACATGAAGACAAAAACCAAATAGAAGGGGAAAAGATAAGAATACATGTATAATATATTCTCTCTCTCTCTCTCTCTGTTATAGTATTGGAACTCTAATTAATTACTACCACCCTTTATATTTTGATAAATCAATTTTTTTAATAAATTTTAGTATCAAAATTATCATGATGTGAAAAAAGGATTAATTTGTTAAAATATAAAAGATATTAATATTTAAATTTTATCATAAGAATAGAGCTATATATATTTTATATTTAAGATATTCTTACATCTTTTTTATCTTATATAAGATTAATTTTTGTACAGAAGTAGAGTAACAAATAATAAATTGCATTTCTAAAAGTTGTATTTGAAATCCTTCATTAAACTTAAAACAATACTATTTTTTTTATTAAGAGTTGCACTTACCATTTAGTTTTATTTATTTATTTATTTTATAATATAGTCCTCCATTATACGTACCTGGCTCTTTCCTTCCACCTAGAAACTAGTCTTATTTGAAAAGAATATGAAGTCATTAGCGATGAGGTAATTATCGAGAATCTAAATAATTTTTTGAAAGTAATATTTATAAATTATAGGTGCTTATTATGATATTTTCAGGAATTTTAAATCCAGAATGATGTGACACAATACAAATTATTGGATAAAATTATTAAAAATTTTGATAATTTCATCCAATGAAATAAAATGTGCCACGTTACTTCAAATTTAAAACTTCCGGAATTACGGTAGAATTTTCCATTATAATATAAAAAAGAAGAAGACTTGAGGTTTTGGTAGTGAGTCACAAGTTTTGCCCTCATCATTAATGCAATCAAGTGGCTGTGTTGGCTAGTCAACTACGGTTACCAATCACAGGGCAGAATGTTGAGAAACTATTGCTATATAATATATCTCCTCGTGAAGTAATTCGGGGAGTAACTAACTGGCATATCTTCCTAGAATGTTATAACTCCCAATTTAATAACTTTTTATAAGAAATTTAACTTTTTCAAAAATAATTTTTATATAAATTTTTTAAAAAATATTTAAAATTATTTAATTGATATATAAAGAATGATATTTTTTTAGAAGTAACTTCCTATATCTTATTTAATTTAATTTTAAATATTTTAAAAATTATTAATAAAGTGACTACTATATTTTTAATATTATTATAATATAAAATAATAAATTTTAATTATTATTAATTAAATTTAATAAAAATAATTTTATAATTACATTTATAAATAATATGAAAAATAAAATTTACTTAAAAGAAAAGCAAGTAAGTAACTTCTTATATTTTATCAGAAGTAGGACTTTTTAAAATATTATATTTCTTCTAATTTATAAGATAATAGTCAATTAAATAATTTATAAATTTTTAATTTCTTAAGAAATAGAACTTCTCTTATTGAGGCGAATTAAATGATAACTAAAAATTTAACTTCTTGCTCCAATTAGCATTTTATGTGGCTTTGGTAGCCCCATCGGAAGACAGCTCAACTATTTCATATTCTTAACGTTTCTTCATTACTTTTTTAACAAAGGTACAATGAGCACCAAAATGATATTTAAAATTAGATTTTAATTTTTTTATATCTATTAAATTAAAATTTACAAATTCATTCCTTCATTTTCCTTCAATTTATATTTAGGACCAATTTCATCTTCCACGGATATAGCACTGGTTTTCTGTTAAAGTACCACGCATTTCTAGGACATAACGAGCATCTAGGGGACGAGGGCATCACTAACAAATCATTCGCCGGGAATGAGGATTTTGGTGGGTTAAGTTGACCCAACGTTTTTCTAACATAGAATAATGTCGTTACTCGTTAGCTTTCTCATACTTTTATATGGAGTCTTCTTGTTTACATTTCTTATCTCTTTATAATTAACTACTCTCTTATTTTTACTTATCATGTAATTTATACGTATGAAAAAAAAATTATACCGCTTCAAATAGGTATGACTCATTTGTGTTAAATCCAAATGGATTATTTACATTAATAATTGTATCTGTGGTTGAAATTATAGATCTACATCAATGCTTCATTTATTTTGATAAAAATGTTTTTATAAAATATAATTATAAAATATTAAAATAAAAATATTTTATTTATTTAATATTAAATATGAATTTTTTTTACTAAAATAACTTCTTTTTTTAAAGAAAAATTTATTTTCCTTCATTAATATGGCTCTAGATATCAATTTTTTTAATTATAAATATAAGTAACATGTCATTTCTTTGTAAATATACATATAAATGACATTTTTCATAAAAAATGCTTTTCAACAAAATAAATAAAGTCTAAATCCAAATGGATTGTTTGTGTTACATAATAGTAATTGGAAGTCATTTTGTTCATATGAAAAGTAAGTTTTTGCAAGGAGTTAAACTTTTTAGGAAGTAATTTTTAGTGTAAACTTTGTAAAAAATACTCAAAGTTATTGATTGATGTTGAGGAAGTAAGTTGAATTTATGGTTTTGCATTAAATCCAAATGGGTTGTTTATGTTAAATAATGACAATCAAGAGTCATTTGATCCATACAAAAAGTAAGTTTCTATAAAAAATTAAACTTTTCAAGATGTAACTTTTTATGTGAACTCCCTAAAAAATATTCAAAATTATTTGATTGATATTGTGAAAATAATTTTTTATATTTTATTTGATTCAACTTTAAACTTTTTGAAAAATGTTAATAAAATAATTGTTATATTCTTAATATTATTATAATATATATTAATAAATTTTAATTATTTTTATATTTTTTTTTGAAATCATGTATGTAATAACTTGTGCATCATACTTTTATATTTTTCATAAAAAATTAAATTAACTCATGACTCATAATTTTATATTTTTTTATTCAGAAGAACTATAATACTTTGAAAATATATATTACTCACCTATATAATCTTTTTATTCATTTACATACAATATCATGCTCGCTCTTTTGA
This sequence comes from Sindora glabra, assembly GCA_020226215.1. Taxonomy (NCBI): domain Eukaryota; kingdom Viridiplantae; phylum Streptophyta; class Magnoliopsida; order Fabales; family Fabaceae; genus Sindora; species Sindora glabra. The sequence goes on from CM035231.1 coordinate 58,800,752, forward strand.
TATAAGTCACATTTTTATTAAAAGAAATTACAAGTTTTTTTTTTCCAAGAAAAGAAATTACAAGTTGTTCCATCAAGGATGTTTGTTTCCTGTTGAAATACTAAATATAAATTCAGTGAAAAACATTTTTTACTATAAAATTTTTTTACGTAATTAAATAATACATGTAAAAATAAGATTAATATAAACTATTGATTGAACTCTTAAATAACACTAGAGTTCTAGGCGCTAATTGAACTTTAAAAAAAATAAAATTAAAGATAAAATATATTAATATACTAGTAGTTTAAAAATAACACCAAAAGTAACTTGATGATAGGAATAATTTTATTATTATCAATTAAATTTAGTGAAATAATTTTATCATTAATTAAAATCATTAATCAAATAAAAGGGCACAACTATCATTAGTTAAATTTAATTGGTTTAATTTTATTTTTATATTCATAAAAAAATATAAAAAATAAAATTTATTTAAAAGAGATGTAAGTAAGCAACTTTATGAGAAGTAAAACTTTTTAATAAGTTTCATTTTCTTTAATTTATTAAATAATAATTAATTAAATGATTTTTAAAATTTTTGAGAAATAACATTTTTCATACTATTATTATTGATGTTTCTCCTTTTTGGCAATTGCCATCGTTTAATAACCCTCTAACACCAGAATAGGATTACAACCTTGCTGCAGGCAGCAACGCTGTTAGACGGACACTCAATATTGCACCTCTTGTCACGCTAGTAGTGAGTACCAACCTATGATCCTGCGGCCTTTTTACCTTTTTTTTTTTTGGTAATAAAACTTGATTCTGCAGCATTACCCATCCGTACATCATTCTAATGTCAATTGCACGCTTCTACGAAGACATCAAATATTTTTAATATTGTTATTGAGAATTTTTTATTAAAAGAATTTTTTATTTTTGTAAGTTTTATATCTTTTATTATATTCAAAATTTGTTATTTGATTTTTATTTGTGTATTCATTAATTTAATCATTCTTATCACTAAAAATTATTTTTAAAATCGTAAAACATTTTACTATAGACTTTTTGCAAAGCTTTTCTCATTTTCTAAGACTACGTTTATTTCTGTGAAGCATCTCATCCATAAGAATATGACAAATTTTTAAGATAGTAAAAAATATTTTATATATCCTATGTTTAATATAGAAAATTTGGTAGACAGCTAATTTTTTTTAAAAAATGAGAAGTTATTTTTTTATAATTAAAATTTTATTTTTAATAATAAAATATAATAATATATTACTTCTTTATTGATACAAAAGTATATAAAATTTTTCAACGAAAAATATCTTTAAAAAACAAATGGATCGTAAATGCTAAGTGTTTTCTGAGAACCTTTGACCATTCCCCAAGGCTTGCTTTGTGCGGATCCCTCGTCATCCCATGAAGGCTTACTTCGTAGAGAAGCATTACTATTGCAATTTTCTTTTCATACATGGCCCTCCTTATTGCCGTAATTAGAAATTAAAATTCAAAATAGTACAACAAAGAAGAAGATAGTTGGGTAAAATGCAATTCTTTCACCTTTAAGTAGTGACTGAGCCAATTATGCTATAGAACATCCAAAGGACAACATTAAACTTTAAAAAGCGATGTCAAAGAATGTAGAGCAAATACAAAGATCCACATTAGAAGAATGTAGCATAAAGTAAATATGCTCTTTTTTTGCCAATTAAATAAGTTACCGAGGCAGAAGTCATTAAATGTGGCCAAGAAAATTAATTAAAAAAAGCATTAGCAAGATACAGGCCACAACGTGTGTCAGTCATGCCTGAAAATTAATTCCCACTCAGTGCTGATAATGATTTTTTAGTATGTGATGCTCAAGGAAGCAAATCCTATTTGTTAAACTAAATGGTCCAAAGTAATGATTTTTCTCAAGAATCGTTCATTAATTCCTCAACCCAAAAGCAAGAAATTAAAATATTGCAATATCACTAGCTAGATTATGGATGGAGCTATCAGCCAAATATCCTATATTTCTAATAGAATTGTGGTACCAACCATTCGAAAAGACCATTCATAATGCACCGAGTGTAATGTCCGAACGGATGAGATCTATATTACGAATTCAACTAAAAAGATTATGTTTGTACAAACCTCACAAAGGTACGATAACCATTGGGATATCGTTTTACTGTTTACACGAATAAAAATCGTTATTTTTTATAGTATAATTGTCAAGTTAAGAGGCTCGCTCTCATTAAATAAATAAAAATCATGTCAAAATTATACTTTCCCTAGTTCTCCCAAATGCTCCACACTTTACACTTCGCACTTTCGAATTTAAAAACCCAACCTATAAATAAATTTTATTTCCTACCCTCGATTCATAATTTTCACTTCACTCTTACTAAGAGAATACCTCCAATTCACCTTACTCCCCACAGATTTGTCAGTATTGGTGTTTCTTTTGTTCATAATAGTTTTTAAAACATAACATAAGCATTCAGAAAAGGATTTAGACTCCTGTGTTGTAAAAGAAATTAAGGGGATAAATTTATGACAAATATATACATAATTTTAAATGAGTTTATATTTGATTCACTATCAAAATAATTAATTTTATATTATTATTTATTCTAGTATTATCACATCATTAAAAATACAGTTAAAATTTTTTATTATTGGTAAGATTTCCCAAGTATCCTTACCATTTTTTATTGATATGGTATCCTTTTATACTAGATCTACAGCCTCTTTTATAAAAAAAAAATTTATCTCCCTTATAAAATTTTCATTCAATTTTTCAAAGAAATTAAGAAAATCCATATTCCTCGAGTCTAGCTAGCTAGTACATATTTAATAAGTTTCCTTGGATAATAATTAAGATAGTACATTGTCTACAGGAAGTGCCGTACTCAAGGTCAACCTTTTGTCACTCTATCCACATGCCTCGACAAGAACCCAACTTTACTTTCCATGTTTTTTTTTTTTCTGGTGAATGCTACAGGCATTTTGGCTTCTTAAAGGGTTTGGAACCCACGGCACGTGTCAATTGTCAGGCATGATATGTGCAATAGGAGTCAGAACAAATAATAATTTAGAGAAATAATGTAAATAAGGTAAAATTACAGTATTACCCACTGAAAATTAGAAGAGATCAGGAGAGTTTGGCCGCGGTCTTCTCTGCGTTTCCACCATTAGACAGCAAAGGCGAACGCCATCACGGATTTTACTGCATTCTTAATTAATTTCATCTTGAGTTGGCTTGGAGGAAACGGTTGCAGTGAGATGTTGGATTTGGTCCTAATGTCCATTGATGGAATTTAGACGCGAGAAATTGAAGAAGCAAACGGAACAATGAAACTGAGGGAGGTTAGGTGTATTTACATATATTTTTTATTTTTATATTTTTAAAAATTATTTTTAAATTAAAAAAGAAATATTAGAAGATGCTTAATATTATAAATAAAAAATATTTTAGATAATTACAAATTAACATTCAAAATAAAAAAATATATTTAAAAATTATTTTTTATTTTTAAGTTATATATTTATAAAAATAAATTATCAAATAAATTTTTTTATTTTTAAAAACTATTTTAAAAATTAGTAAACAAATAGACCGTTTATTTTTTATTGCAAGAAGATGGAGTTTGGAAAGAGGAAGCAAAAGGAAACGAAGGATTGTGATTGAGTATAAGTGCATTGATTTTGTAAGATTGAGTTTCTTAACATAATTACATTTTTTAATTGTTTCAAGCTATTTATGTCTTCTTTGACTTAAATTATCATTTATAATTACATAATTTTTTAATTAATTCAATTAAAATATTTCCTGGATATTGAAATTTTAAAGAAATGATTCATTGAATTTTTTTTAAAAGAATAATAATATGTAAATTAGCGTGAGAAAATATAAGAAGGGTCGCTTTCTCCATATAAGTAAGTATATATACAATTGCTCTAAGAATAATTTAATGTAAAAATGATAACATTATAATTATTATAAGATTAAGAAAATTTAAAATAATAATATTTCAATACACTTTAAAAAATAGTAATGATTGTGAATATTAAATGATTAAAATATTAAGACAATAAATAATTAATTGTCATAAGGATGCAAATTGGTTTGATTCGGCTCCAGCGCAAGAAAAAAATTATTTTTTAAACTTTTATATTTAGTTCTATTTAAAAAAAGATTAAAATCCTATTTTAGTCTTTAAAATATTAAATTTATATCAATTTCATAGTTAAAATAAAATTTATATCAATTTAATTCTTAAAATTTTAAATTCAAATAAAATTTTTAATCCTTCACAATAATCAAATTGATACAAGTGGGTTTAATTTTTCAGAAATTAAATTAATATAAATTTTAACTTAAAAATAAAATTGATATAAATTAAATATTTTAAAAATTAAAATAAGATTTTAGTTAAAAAAATTCAAATAAATGGCTTAAATCGTCATTTTTAGGCAACAAGTAAAAGAAGGGCTGCACACCACCATTTGGATGCCACACTATCAGACTAGGGGCTACCTAGAGCCTTTTTCTTCAGGGGTCAATTTTACATTTTTACAATTATATTGTCATTTTGTTAATTTTTCCCTCCAAACAAAATGTTCTTTTTTAATTGGATGACTCTGATTTAATTATCTTAATCTAACGGCCTAGACTTAGCCAACTCATCATGGGTTCTAAACCCACATGGGACCATAGAAATGGCCTTTCTTTTGACATGATATGTGATACGGAATGTCCAACTCCCATTCCATCTTTTGCTTCGCAGATAGAAACGTAGCAGCCATCTTAGGAAAAACATAATCACCTTACTTTGGAAAAAGCTGCAGTTACTTTGTAGGATTTAGATGATTTAATGCATCTTTTATAGGATTTTATACCATCTAACTCATAGAAGACAGTTAAATTCATGTTATGTGGATTTATGATCAATATTTTATTCACTTATATCAAATATAAAAAAGATAATATTATTATCATTATTCTAAACTTACTCTTTCATTATTCTTCTCACGGATTTATAATTTTGTAAATTTCACTATTTATTAAAAAGAATTGAATGATACACTTTTAACAAAAAAAAATTATCAAACATATCCCAAACATATAATATGAGAAAATACAAATGTTAATGTGAGTCATGAAATGTGTCTATCAGTGTTGTATTCTACCAAAATATGCTAATTTTTTACTGTACATCAGCTGCTTCAACAATTTTACTAATTTTAAAACTTTTGGGTTACTAATGTTGTAAGAAGTGTAAATTGACCATGCTTGTAGCTGCAATTCTATAATTGCAGTCATGCTTGTTGTGTATATGTGTGTATGTGTACGTATTTATGTATATATGCTTATTACTTCAACCAGTATCTTAAATTTCAGGCTAAATTTAATTATTTTGATATAACACACAGGAAAAAGTGACAACAAATGCCAGAACTTTATATTAATGAAACTGAAATACTTTCTTTTAGTCTGATTTGCCCCAATCTTTTTCACTGGAGAGGAAATCCAAGTGGACGTTTCACTTCTTTAAGCACAGTTGCTATAAAGGCAGGAATAGAGGGATAGCATAAACAAGGGTAATTGTCTGACAAACGAAATTGAAATTTCTTCTAGGCTCTGTAAGAGGAAAAAAAAAATGCTAGGTTATGCTTTGCTAGTGTTAGGATCAAAGCATGAGGGGTTGTCAAGCAGTGTCACCTGAGGGATTCAATCATGCGACTTTCCTCCGAGATTAATTGTTAGATCAAGCACTTATTATTAGACTATATAAGTTACAGTTGTTAGCCGTTATGCAACTTTATTTGCTCATATTGGCAATATAATGAGATGGATGAACTGGGCTGTTAAGTACCAATTACATGCTTATATATAATAACAAATCTCTAAGGGTGATCGCTGATTTCTCTTTTGATCAACAAATATGTACACAAACAAATTCATATGAATGCATGTTATGAATTTTTTCATAAGAAGTTATAAATTTCCTGAAAAATGATGACAATTTCCAAGAAAAAAAAAATCATGAGGGAACTTTTTATGTATTGTTACACATAAAATTGAAACAAAATTAAAACTTTTCTTGAGAAAGTTTCAAAAGAAGTTGCAGAGTCTTCAAGAAGTAATTGAAATATTACCTAAAAAACTGTAGTCAAGTTGCCATGAATTGAGAAACAAGAGCTGATCTGGTGGAAGCTTCATCCCATTCTAGACCATCCCACCATTCCTTAATACCATATATTATTGGTAGCATTGATTTGTCATGAGTTGTAATTGGCAGCCTCTTCAACCTTGGACAGTCAATCACAGCAATTCTCTCCAAGAAAGCAAAAGGCGGTGCTAATGAACAAACACTCCTCAACTCAGGCAGATCTCTCAGAGAAATAGTTCTAAGGCTAGAAAGTGCCTTCGATTCTTCCACTCTCTCATTCTCACTTATCAGTTCTTCCATTTCTCTGCAATAAAACACATAAAGCACCTCTAGCTTTGGAAGCTGCAAGATCCAAGACACATTCTTCAACTTGTGGCAATACCAAATGCTCACTGAACAAAGAGCTTTTAGACAATCTTTATCATTGAGGTCTCTCCAAACTCTGGCTAAGCTAGGAAGGCCGTGCAGCGAAAGAACCTCAAGACTTTGCAAGGAATTCCCCGCACTCATTGCTAGATATTTCAAGTCATAGCAATTGTTGATGCTGAGCCTTCTCAGTTTTTCATTGGAACCTGTTGGCAATTCCAAATAATACAATCCTTCACAATCCCTAATGTAAAGATAGTGTATACATTCAAGTAAGATATTGAAACCAGAGAGCCTTTCAAGTGTGGCTAATTTAGTGACTGTCATGCCAAGTGAAGTCAGGTATCTTAAGCATTCCAAGTCTGAGAACTGAATTTCATTTTTGCCTTCATAATACACACCCCAACCTGCATAGCTGTAATATAAATTCAGGACTCTCAGTTGAGAAAGCCCGGATATTGCTTCTCGGGGTATGGTTCTGAGTGAATGTATGCGTTGCAGGTTCAAATGCTTCAATTTCACCAGACAACCTAGCTCTTTTGGCAATGTACTAATCTTTGTCCCGGACAAATCGAGATGATGCAGCTCAGCCAGTTTACTGATACTAGGTGGGATCTCCTTGAGGCTGGTAAATGATAAATCTAGAACTTTCAAAGAAGGCATGAACTGAAAAAATCCGTCCGGGACATTGTTTAGACTTCTATTCCATTGGAGCAATAAAGTGGATAGATTGTGGCAGACAGGAAATTCTGGTAGTTTCATAATCGCATTGTCTAACAAGGAAATTCTCTGTGCTTCTTGCCAGTGTTCTATTGAGGGTGCTTCATTCAATCCCACACTTGCCTCTACTAGAAACTTCTTCTTGTTCAGACCACATTCTGATGCTATCCATAAGGCAAAACTACGTACAACATCATGCATCTTCACTTGGGTTTTTTCTTCACCACTTTCAAGTAATGAAGCAACTTTTAAGGATCCAATGACATCATGTCCCTTGTTATGAACATTGTTGTCATTGGAACTGTCAAAAAATCCTTCTCCGATCCAATAATCTATGAGTTGTTCTTTCTCTATCGAGTAATCTTCAGGGAATAGAGAACAATACAAGAAGCATGATTTCAACACTTCATTTTCCAAGTTGTCATAGCTGAATTTTAATAAAGCAAATACATCTTCCATACCTCTGAGCTCTGATGGAGTTTTACTGAGTACCTCGATAGCATTTTTCCATTCTCCTTCAGTCTCTTTGTTGGCCATGGCCCGTGCAACGGTGATCAAAGCCAATGGCAGCCCCCCGCATTTTCTGACAATGATCTCCGCATGTGGACGGATGAACTCTGACTCCAGAAGTTCCTTGTTTCCTACCTTCTGAGAAAACAGCTTCCATGCTTCTTCTTCTCTTAAAAATTCCACTCTAAGCTTCCTTTGAGCTTCCATGTCGCTGCACACATGAAGCGAACGCGTAGTTAGTACCACCTTGCACTTATTGTTCTTGTCTGGAAAGGGAATTCCAATCTTCTCCAATTCAAGTCCTTCCCAAACATCATCCAACAAAAGCAAGAATCTTTTCCTTCTTAAGACCTTATATATCTTTGAAGCTCGTTCAACTTGACTTTCAGTTCCTAATTCCCAAGAAAAACCCAATCTTTCTGCAATGGCCAGCTGGATTCTGTCAGCAGCAAACTCCCTAGACACCAAAATCCATAATACAACATCATATTGGTGGCTTTTAGTAAGAAGTTCATTATTTAAAGCCTTCAAGAGGGTTGTCTTGCCAACACCTCCCATGCCATAAATTGCTATTATTTCAACTTCCTCCTCTTCAAGAAATTGCAGTACTCTTGCCAACATGACATCAAGGCCAAATGTTGGCCTGCTTGGAATTTTCTCAACAGTGTCAGTGGATTTTCCATCAGAAATGACAGCAAAATCTCCTTTTTCCTTCAATTCCTTAACCTCCACAAGCATGTTTGAGAGCTTTTTTCCGTTCTTGTATACTGAGAGTCTTATATTGTAACATACGCCACTTTGCCTCCTCTGTCTGAGATCTTCTACAAGAGTTGTTGCTTCAGCTTCTACTTTCTCCACTCTCTTCAACCAACCTTCAACTTGGCTTGTGCATTTTTGTCCTACCGCGCGAATTTGCTGAGCCCGCCTCATCAAGTCATCCTTTTTCTCACTTAATTCCTCCAATTCAGTCATGAGGAAGCCAACCCTCTTATCCAAATCTATGACGTAACCTATGTTGGTGCCAGCTAAACTGCATAATCTACGACTCAAGCCATGAACAAGGTTCACTATAGCATCCATTGACAATAACTTGACTTCCAAAAAAGTATAACAAAGAAAAGCCTCAATAAATATATAATACGTACCGGAAATGAACCCTAAACCTCAACCGTAAGTGTTTTGAGAATGAACCCTAGTGAAAGCAATATGCGCATACAGAAGACATTCACTAATTAAGTTCAGATTATAGAAACCAAGAGTGAGTAGTGAAAGCTCAACTTCGGATAAGTCCGTCAAAATGGGCGGCGGCCATTTTGGAATGAAATTATTGAAGTTGACTTCTGGACACAATGAGAACAAAGAGAATGTTTGGCAAACAGCTGATCACTTAACTTTTAATTGGTTGAAAATTAAGTTTGATAAACAATTTTTTGAAATAGTTTTTTGGCCCCAACAGCCAAAATAAAAAATGTTGGTGTGGATTTTATTAATTTATATTAATAAAATACCTATAATAATTATATTCTATTATAAATTAATTTATATATTTTTTATATGTTATAAAAAAATCTATAATAATTAGGATATAACTATAAATTTTTATAAAAATTATATTAATTTAATTTTAAAAAAATATTTAATTTATAATAAATTGTAATAATATATTATTTCAAGAAATTTAATCTACTAAATAATATATAAAATTTAAAATATTAAAATAAAAAATTTAAATAATTTATAAAATATATTCATACATTTATTTATCATTTTACATATAAACAGCTGATTACAAACAGTTGATTTTATCAAATATTTTCATTCAAATCGTTAATACAATTAGTTATCAGCTAACAGTTAATTGAATTAACTAATAATTACAATTATTAGTTAATTACCGAGGCCAAAGTCATCATCTCAACGTACCGTGCCAACAAACACCATTTGAATATTCTAACACTCCCTTCCCCGCAAGCTATTCACCGTTTCTACGTGCTGGGAAAAAAAACATCCTTGGACAAGTACTACATTTTTTATGAACAGCTGAGTATCGAGTCAGGTATAGTCAAGTACTGTCACTCATAGTGCATACTGTAGATTGTCAGCCTCGTCTTCTTAAAAGTAACTTAGTCTATGCAATTTGTACATACTGAGTGCATATAAGAATTCGTATGACGACAAGGTAACGATGAAATTTCTAGGAAAAATTCAAGAAGATATATGGCATTTGAAATTTCTAGGAAAAAGTTCTAGAAGATACATCGTATTTCAAGAGAATATCAAGTTCCTTTGTCTCCCTCTGTTATTTGTTATCACGCATTCAGACGATGGATGATGATTCATTTTGTTACTTTATATAGCAGCAATTCCATTTCAATCCCAATTCTCAAATAGTTTCCAAATTGTCTGGGAGCACGTTTGAAAGCTTAGATTTTAGGATGACTCCAATACTAGGTTTGAATTACTAACAGTTGAAGCCTAGCAGCCTATTATCCATCATCACTTACAGATCTTGACATGAACTTGGGATGCGACCCTAGTTGTTTAAAAGATGTCAAGCTGATTTGTAGGAAAGATCACCGTTGCATAGAATAATAAATAAATTAAACTTAAGGGTCATTTGTTGGAATAGGAAGTAACTTTCGTAAAAATTAATTTTTTTAAAAAATAATTTTTTATATAAATTTTGAGAAGTATGAAAAGTTATTTGATTGATGTATAAAAAATAATACTTCATAGAAAATAATTTTTTATTTTTTATTTGATTTAATTTTAAATATGTTAAGAAGTATTAATAAAATGATTAGTATATCATTCATATTATTATAATATAAATTAATAAATTTTAATTATTATTAATTAAATTTAATAAAAATAATTTTATTATTATATTTATAAATAATACAAGAATTAGAAATTACCTACAAATGAGGTGGGTAAATAACTTTCTATATTTTATAAAACTTCCTAAGAAATTTTATAATTTATGAGATAATAATTAATCAAATAATATATTTTTTTTTATTTTTCAAGAAATAGAATTTCCTATATCATTAAGATGAACCAAACAACCTTAGTGAAAAAAACAACAGAAGTAGAGTTTTTCACATTTAATTAATCCTTGGTTTAACCCTTTAAGTAATAGTACAGACAAGTACAAAGAGAAATTCTTTGTTGCCCTGAGTGTATTTAAGTTGTGTGTAATGAAACAATTAGAGAATATAGTGCTAAATTTGTGGGGTTTTTGGTTTTTTGTATTTACATGAAATGCTTGCTTTCTAATAAAAGAAAAATGTCTCCAACCAGTTTTTTGTGTTTTGATGTTATCATCATCATATCTTAACAACATTGAATCTTAGCTATGGAAAAGGATCTTCACACAATGAATAAATTAAGGGGTCGTTTGGTTCGCAGCAATTATGTGGGAAACTGGACTTCCTAGGAAATAAACGACCTCTGAGTTGTTTGGTTGCGCAAATCACAGGAAATGGATCTTCCCGGGAACTTGTATTTCCCATAAAATGCAGGAGGTCACTTACCCACCCCCTCGGTAAGTTTTATTGCCTGCGTTTTCAACTAATTTATAGACAAAAATGACCCTGCTAAAATTACTTAATACCAATTTTACCCTTATAATTTGAATATCAGGATTCACTTCTTCGTGTATGCTTTTGTTTGTCGAGCATCTCTCGTCGCCTCTCAACCCTGGCAGCAGTCTCTGGCAACGGTACTAGCGATTTCTGGTTCTCGAGCTTCTGTCATCTCCTATAAATCCTAACAACAGTTCCCGACAATGGCACTAGCGATTTCTGGTAAGCCTTGATGACATTGCTCATTATATTTCTTTTTTTTGTATTAAGTAAACTACGGCCTCCATATTTGAAAATTGGACTTCCTTCTCGACTTTTCGGAGCTGCATGGTCGGAATATGAACTGTTATAAAATAATGATGGAATTTGACAAAAAAGGGTGTGCTTATGATTTAGCAAACTGGGATGTTTAATCCAACCCCGACGGCAGAGCTTCTAAGAGGTTCTGGATATGATGTCGTTGTTGTTTGCCTGTTGACTACCTTGAAAAAGATGAATAGTATTTGTTGATTTCAAATTACTCAAATTGGCTGACCATATCATTTATTGCTCTTCTAACTTATAACATTCTTGCATGTAATTTGCCTATGTCATACAGTTATGGCTCGCTTACCGTTGAGTAAAAAGAAGAAGATTGCTACTACATGTATTGCATTATACACACAGATGATGCTCATGATTTTGGAGGCTATTTTTGAATTCTTGTATCTTTTGTCCTTTTTGGATATTAGATTGCCTCAGCCTATATCCTATATATTTGACAGTTGTGCTGAAGAAAGATATTATGCTAGGCTTTTATATATTAGATTGTCTCAGCCTATATCCTATATATTTGACAGTTGTTTCATTAGATCTGCAACGATTTAAACTTTTTCTTTTCTGCCAAATTTCTGATATCTATAATTTAAAACTTTTTATTTTCTGTCAAATTTCTGATATCTATAATCCTTTTACTTCCTTATAGCCCGTAATTTCATTACGTGTCGCCCTATTAATTTTTTTCCTTTCTTTATTCCCATTTCCTTCTTTTGCTGAGTTATTTTTTGTTCTTTCATTATTTTATTATGTTTTATCTGTTTATTTGTCCTCTAATAGTGATACATGCATGTCACGGTCATGTGACTTGCATTTTGTTTGTTTCTTTGCCTGTTTCTCGTTTCTTTTCATTATTTTATTTATTATTTATTTTATTGTTTACTTATTTTTTATTTACTTTCTTATAGCCGTAATTTCCTTACGTGTTGCATAATATACATTTTAACTTAATTTTCTTAGGAATTTGACAACAGTACTTGCATTGGGAATTCAAATTCCCCTGCCATTGCACAGTAAAAATAATTTATCAAAATACTTAAAATTCTTTTTTATTTTAAAAAAATATTAATAACGGAGAAAGGAATCTTGTGATCTACTGTTCACGTGGCCCACCTTCCCGTGACTCATTTACTTTTTACTGTTTATTTTATTTAACTTATATTTTTTTACTTTAATTTGATATCATTTTTTTAAATTTTGTTTATTTATTTATAATTTATTTTCCTATTTTTATTTTATTTTTAATTTTTACTTAATTTATATTTAACTTAAACTTGACTATTTTGAATGGTGCATCCCCAAGTAGGTGGATATATTTTATGTTTAAGTAAAATTAGGATTTGTAAGCACCTTTCTTTGCTAATAATGATATGAATTTTTTTATAGAGTGAAGTGTAACATGTGTAGGACATAGCTTCTATGGATTTTGCATTTGGGCTTTTAAGTTTTGAAAAAGCCTAAATTGCTATGTTAGGATTTCAATTTTTAAATACCAATTTTTATGCAACTTTACAATTGATATCTGTATAAACCTAAATTTATATCCTAATATATCTATATAGAATTAATTTTTATTAGTCTTTCGCATTCCTTTTCTTCTTATTTTGTCTATCAGTACTTCTTCATCAATATCTCCAACCCTAAATTGTGTAGATAGTAAATTGGAGAACTTATTTAAAATTTCCATAAGTAGCTAAAATATCTACAGAGTTGAAAGATTTTATTTGCAAACTCTTATGACTGTAGATTGTAGATAGATTTGGCACTAAATGCGTTGGTGAAATAAAGGTGTTATGGTGTGTTCTTTTCTAATTCTATTTTTTAATTTGGGATATAATTGCACTTTAATTAAACAATTGGATTGTCTGTAGTGTTACCAAGATCATCCATGGTTTAAAGGTATTGAAGAGGACAAATTGTACCAAATGAAAGTTGCATCTATTCTTAAGAGGTCAATGGTGAATTGGATACTTAAAATTTTAAGAAGTTTGGAGAGGTATACCATATACCTTTGTGTTTAAGGATATAAAAGAGTTGCTTATAAAGTATAAATTATATAATTTGGTGTATGACTTTGATTTTTTGTCATTTGGTTCTAAGTGTGTGTGTAATTCCAAAATAAGCAAGATGCTTAGTTCTTTATTCTGTTTGGAGCATCCTTTTAGTGATTAGATATTATGAATATAACTTGCTTTTAAGAATTGGTTTTTCCTTTATTTGAAATATCAAGTACTAATTTTTCACTTTAATTACTCTCAATGTTATTGGTTTTAATTTTTATTTTGATAATTCTTGCTGTCCAATGACAAACCTATAAGTTTTTAGATTATTTTTAATGTTGAGTTATTCCAATTTTTGCTAATTAGAGCTAGTAAAGAACATTTAAATCAATTTTAATTTTTTTCATTCTATTTTTTCCTATCTTCTGTAGAGTGGTGTCTTATATGGGTTATGTGAGTTGCATGAGGATGATGATATACTTAGGGAGAAAATTCATTGTGAATGAAAATTTTGCTTGTGCTAGCCACAATTGATTTCAACTCAATAAAATGGTGACTTTTGCATCCAAGATAGTCAATGGCATGCATATTATTAGACTTTTCATTCATGAATATCATAGAACTTGAATAAAAAAGCTATTTTATATAGTGCTTTGCAAGTATCATTCTATAATGACATAATAAACATAATTTTTGTGTTGGATCAGGTTTTTAAACATTAAAGAAAGATTTTTTGCGTGTTTGAAGAAAAACTTGATTAGAATTTTTTGAAGCAAGTTCACAATATTCGTGTAGTGCCCTTTTGACTCATTGAAAGGACACTGTTGTGATGAAATGTGGCCATACAAAGCATTAGGAAGATTTTTTATATTTCAGCATTAAATTTATGATAATATACAATGTTTTTTTTATAGAAAATTTGTCATTATAAAGAATGCAAATGCCTTGCATGACATTACTTCAAATGAAATAATTGTTAAAGGCTTTAGGTTTTATTTTGTATAGTTTTGTTAAGAACTACTTTTAACATTACTTGGTCTTCTAGAAGGCATGAAAGAATGCTATTTTGAATTATAAGTTAATCAATTGCAATTTCCACTCTCATTTATTTAAGGATCTCTTGGCTTGAATAGAAGGGAGGTGTGTATGGTTGACTTACTAGAAATGCTTACAGGATCTCTTTAATTTTATTGCTTCTTCATTTAAGGAATTCATTGAGAAAGGAGGAGATGGTTCCAAGGTTTCTTTAGATAGGAGAAGGGAATATGGATTTACATTTTCATTTCCTATGAAACAAATTAGTATTTCCTTGAGAATTTAATAAAATAGATGAAATTCTAGATATCTTTCATATTAAGGTATGTGGTGGACGAGCTTTTTTGTTTCTATATGTTTTTTAATAAGGCAAATGTGGATTGTGTAATCAATGATTAAAATTATTAGCAGATATTCTTTACTTCAAGTGTATAATATCAATTACTTCTATTGTGTTTCGTGGTTTCCAATTTTTGATTAATTGTTATGCGATAGAATAAATGAGGTTTCACTTTATTAATGAGATTTCCGAAAATTCATGGATATTAATATTGTTATTCATACCATTATATGTTGAGTAAGATAAGATTTAAGTATAGTTGAATTTCTTTTAGAAGTGACTGGTGTCACTTGATACTGTTGAGCCACATATTTAGGTGGGTTACAAAATAACATATTAATTACCAATTTAGCGAGCATGAAGATGATGGTAATGATGACAATGAGTCTGACACTAATGGAAATTAGTGATTCTTTTTCTTCTACTTAAACGAAGATTAATACAAAAAAAGAAATTTAATAATTAGAAATATATTATGTTATATTTACGTTATTTAGTGATAAAATACATAAGATGCAAATATTTCCTTCATTTATTTTTATCTATTATATTTTATTTTTTATTTATAACTTTAGAATTTTAATGAAGCATTAATGTATTTTTTTTAATTGTATTCTTCTTTTTTATCAATAAATGTTTAATTTTTTTATACTCTCAATTCATTTATATTTATTTCATTATATTTCTCTCTTTGTATTTAACTATCTTAAACTCTGTATATAAAGGATAATTTTAAAAAATTTATTAAAAATAAATCAATTAAATTATTTTTTTAATATTTATAAAATTAATTAATTATGACAGGTAAAAAAATGGAGGGAATAAAAGAAAGTAGAAAAATAAAGAAAAACATTAAAATCAAATAGACAAAATGAATAGAAATAATGTATGAATTATAAACCCTCCATAAAATTTTAATTTATGTATATTTGGTTTCAAATATGGCCCTTAAATATCAATATTATGAAATAAAATTTAAATATATTACATTGTATTTATATTTCTTACTATTATTAATATTATTTTTATTTTTAAAAAATTATATTACATTTAATTTAATTGAACCGCTACATTTTATTACTTTATAATTCACACTCTATTAAATTAAATTTTCAACATACTTAAAATATTTTTGTATACTTTATTACATTTTTTTGTCTTTATTTTTTTTATAATTTAGATGCTAATATCACATGCATTAAATAATTAAATAATAACAAGATAGAGCATGGGAAAGAAGGACAATAGTACCTGAATTACAAAATAATATAAGAATTAAAAATGTAATATATAATTATATAGTTTAACTAAATTAAATTTGTAACATATTTATAATATATTACAATAAAATAAAATAAGTATTTATTAGAATAAATAATAACTATTAGAGCAAATATAATGATAAATGATAATTACTATTTTATTAAATATTAATTAAAATGAGCATGAAGAATAAGAAAAATAGTATGTGAATTATAAAATTATATAAGAGTTAAAAATAATACAAAATCAAATAATTAAATTAATAACTTATATATAGTATTTTATAATAAAAAATAAGAAAAATATTATGTGAGTTATAAAATAATATAAGAGTGTAAAATATAATATATAATTATAATTCAAATAAATTAAATCAGTAACATATTTATAATATATTATAATAAAATAAAATATATAGCTATTAGCATAAATACAATAAAAAACTAGAACTATTATTTTATTTAATAATAATAATAAAAATGAGTATGAGAAAAAATAAATAGTATGATTTATAAAATAATATATACATTAAAAATATAATATGTAGTTAAATTATTCAATTCAATTAAATTAATAACATATTTATAGTATTTAATAATAAAGTAGAATACATTATTTTATATTGATACTACTCAATGTTATTGATATCTAAATTATAAGTAAAATATATTGTGTTATATTTATTTCATTTGATAATATTAATATTAAAATTATAAATTATAAAAATAGTACTTGTCTTACAAACCTTCAACAAAATCTTATTTAATGTTTTTTACTTTAAATTGAGGTATTTTACTTAAAAATTGATATAAAAATAAAAAAATTAAATAATTTTAATTTTTAAATAATTTTATTAATAAATAAATCAACTAATTTGATCAATATATTTTATAATAAACCTTTATTTTGATAATAAAAAATATATATTCTTATTATAAGAATAATTTCATATAGCAATAATAATATCATAATTATTATAATATTATAAATTTTTATATATTTATATAATTAGAAAGTATTAAATATCCGTGTGTAGCACGGGTCATAAGCTAGTTATAATTAAGTTAGAATAACATATTGTAATTGGGTTTATAAATGCAATTTACTACTTATCAAGATGATTTGTAAAAATTAGTATTTGTACGTGTTAAACATAACTATCTCAAAACTGAAAAAGCAATTTATATTTTTCGCCAAAAGATATAATACTAAAAGTGCCGTTTATACACATATGCTTCGTTTATTTTTTTATTTAATTTTCTTCGATTACAATAGTTATTATTTGTTACTTAGGGTTGAAATTTAAAATCATTTGTACATATTTAATTATTTGGAATTTAAATCGATTAAAAACTTAATAATATAATTATCTCAATTATAATCAATTATATTTGTACATACTCAAATTTTATGTTTGTTACTCGATTAAAAGGTTTGAATATTAATCAAATGGAAATTCATTAATAAAATTATCTTCAAATATAAATATAATTATTTAAAATTAAAAATGTATGAATATAATTACTTTAAACACAATCAATTGAATGTTGTACCTATTTCATTACATTTATTACTCAAATTAGCAAATTTAAATATTAACCAATTAAAAAATTATGAATATAATTATTTCAATCACAATCAATTAAATATATAAAATTTTGTGTTGATTTCTCAATCAGAAATTACAATTCGCAAATATAAAACATTAACATACTACATAGATTACAGAAAATGTCGTTGTCTTGGTAAACCTTTTTCAACTCTTTCCATTATAGTTGTACTCAGAGAGTAAAGTGAGAAAAAAAAAGGCGGAAAATGCATTTGTTAGAAAATCGATGCCCAAAAGGAAAAAGGAAAAGACTCCAGGATAAAAGTATCCTATTTTAGTGGTTTGATATCGAAGATGTTGATATCGATTTTAAGAAAATAGAATGTTTTATTCAGAAATATTACTACAATAAATCACTTATCATTTTTTTAAATAAAAGTTACTATCAAATAACTATTGAATTTTTAGAAAAATTATTAGCAAATCTTAAAAAATTGCTAAAAATTAAAATATAGTATATATTTAAAGAAAAAATTTCTGGTGTTACATTAGTACTAAAACTTTAATACTACTTCCATACAAATGTTATATATTATATTATATTATTTTCTAGCTGAATAATTTAATTTGACAAAAAAATATATTTTTATTGTTGTTTCTGAAGAAATTATATTATTAAGTTAAAAAATAATATATTTAACAATATTTATAAAGAGATAGCATTGAATTTTTAGTACTAATACAATAGTAGAAAATTTCTCCACTAACAAGTCATTTAGGGTTATTTTTACATACATTTGTTTTTAAATTGATTTCTTTTCATTTCAATATAAAATATTTCAATTCATTTACAAATTAATTATATTATTTGAAAATTTTGTCAAGAATAATGATCTTAATTCATTTTCAAATAAATTATTTTATTTGAAATATATTAAAAATAATTTTTAATATTATCATGAAAAATATAATATTAGAAAGAGGATAAAACTATTATATAAAACATTTTTTAAGTCAAATGAAATGAAATCAAGTGGATTTCATAATAGAACAAATATACTATAAATAAAATAAAATAAAATCCTTTTTTTAACTTATAGCCAAATATTATTTAAAACATTATTTAAAAATAAAATAAATTCTTATTTGGGTTAGGGCCTTTTGTCCCCATACATGTTTTCTTTTAATTTCAGTTTGTTTGGAAGGAAAAAAGCAGCCTCTGCAACCAAAGTAATCTTCTAAATTTTCACTGTCAATTATTTGTAAAATTGATGGAATCTAAGTTCTGTGTATTAATTGCTAACGCTAATGTAGTTTATGGCGAAGACAACAAAGAATTATTAAAAACTAGTGAGAACTTAAATAACGAAATAAATTATTCTTGTATTATATTTTACTTAAAATTCCCAGGATGGAAAGTCATTATGAAGCACAAAGTCGAAGTCGATTCTAAAAATGCTATTACACAATGTAGACCTGCTATGGGCCTGTGGAGTATGCTAGGCCTAGCCCATTAACAAAGAGGCCTGACTGGGCCTTTACTAATTTTGTGTACTAAAGTTGCTGTTATTTCTTGCAATATTGAGCCATAGCTAAACATAGATTTATCATAGAAAAAGTCTTTCACGAAGTGATTAAAGCCTTTGATGCTTTAGTCCAATTGAAAATGGTTCAAAACCCCAACCTGAAATCTCTTTTCTGCATTGATTTTTTAAGTGACGAGGAAGAAGCTGCCTGAGTACCTTGGTCCATCCTTAACGGTGTCTACAGTGAGGGAAGACTGAATCTTGCTGACATTCATCTGAAAATAATGTTATGCATGACAACCTGTTATTTGAATTTGAATAGTAATTTCTGCGGAGGAATAGATTACTTATTCGTTATATCTTCTATGTTTGAGTAGTGATTATTATGTATCACTTAATTTGGACTCTTAATTTTTTTAAAAAAATTAATAATGTGCATTTAGAAGATAGATAAATACAATAATATTTTCTGTATTAAAAATAGTGAATTTCAGTTATAATAAATATACTTTATCCACATAAAATACATTTTTATTTGTAATTTATTCTCTTATAGTTTAAAGTGCCGCATATAATCTGCACTATTAATATTTTATTTATCTATTTTAACTTTCATTTAAGCTAATGAAATCAATAATGTCCGAGTCATATGACCCCTTATGAAACCTAATTTCACACCAATCTTTTCCTAATTTTTAAAGACCCCGATTCAAAACTAGGAATTTAAGGAAACTTTCTGATAAAAGCAGGTATTTGGCAATTGTACTACAACAAGAAAAGTTTATTTTTGTTTTCACGGTTGACCTCACATAGTTCCAAGTTTGATCATGAAGTGCAGAACAGAAACATTGAAAGATAGTTGAACCTTGGCAGTTGAGAAGTAAGAAATCAATTAACGTTGCCATGGCTCCTACATGCTTTGTTTCCATGTTCCATCCTGCAAACATGAAGACACAAAATAGTTTCCTAGCTTTAAGATTATTCCAGAACTTGTCTCGTTTGATCAAACGAGCTTCAAATCGAACTCAAATTTATAGTTCGTTAATTTGATAATTGAATGCGGTTCATTACGCTCGAACATGACAATTTGAGTTTAAAGCTAATATAACATAAAATTTATTGTAGATAGCAATCCAACAGAACCAACAGAGCCGTCGGCGAGGTTACTTAGCCATTTCATGCTTTTCTATGAAAAGGAACCCGTCATCTTCGCAGCTCTATCTCAGGCATAACCAAAAAGTTTACCAATAGGCGAAGCGTAAATCGTAGATTTTTGGGATGTAAATTGTAAATTTTGGGATGATTGCATGCGGAAAAAAATATAAATTACTTCTTTTAACTTTAGAATAGTTAAATTTTACGTCTTTTAATTTTAAAAATTTAAAAGTTATCTACTTAAATATTACAAAACTTGTAGATAACATTTTTTATCTACTTAATTAACTTTTTTATCAATCATATGATTTTTTTATGAAGTTTTTGACCAAAAATAAAATATTATGAAAATATTAATTTATTTTATTGCTTTTCGGCATATAATTTCATACCTTTTATGCAAGTATTTAATTAAAATTTTTTATGTATAATTTAATTTAATTTATATTAATTATATAACATAAAATTATAAATAAAAAATAATTAAAAATTAATATGCTATAATATTTTAATTATTATTTAAAAACTTCATGAAAAAGGCATATAATTTGATAAAATAGTTAATTAAGTGAATGGTAAGTATTAACTATAAGTTTTATAAAATTTAAAAGGATGATTTTAAAGTTTTTAAAATTGAAGAGAGCAATTTACATTTCTTCCTTATTAATGAAAAACAACTAAAATATTAATTGAGGCAAATTACATTATCCTTTTTTGATGTTCCATTCAATTGTATTCGATATTCCTCATTTGTCAAAATTATATATTTTTATCTTTGAAGCATTTTTATCATTATAAAATTCAATGACATTAAATTTTTTATTACAATTCTATCTCTAATATCTTCTCTCATGACCGAAAAACTATTTCCTTAAATATTAATGTAAAAATATTGCAACAGGATTATATCTAAAAAAAAATAAGATATTATTTTTATTATTTGAAGAGACGATATATTTATATATAAAAATGTAATTAAATGATTTTCAAATCATGAGGCATTAGAGAAGAAAGCACAATTTAAAAATTAACATAGTACTTAATAACAGTAAAACTGTCAGAGAGAATAAAAGTATATAGTTTATAAATAATAAAGGATATCAAATGTAATTAAATCAACTGCATTTAAAGTTAATGTAATTTAATAATATTATATATAACAAAAATAAAATTCAAAATTAAATCTTAAATATAAATTTACAATCACAAAAAATGATTATATAAATTTATAAAATTTAATTTAATAAATATAAAATATTTTAAATTTAATTTCAAATCTCATTCTCAATATATATAATATTTTTTTAATGCAACTTCCCAGCACAACATCTAAACCATTTGACGTTATCACCGCTGTTACACGAACGATAGAACTAAAAAAATGAATAGTTAAAATCTAGGGTATTAATAATACCATTAAAAATTGGAAAAGGAGGAGTACGTACTTATAAATTTACACGTGTTAGCTAGAATGACAACGAGAGTATAAAGAAGAAAATTCACATAAAATAATTAATTTTAAAATTGGCATGCAATCTTTTTTATTATCACGTGTAGGTTAATTTTTAATTTTAATATCCATGTACTATTTGAATTATCCTTTTATTGAGTAACTAAATTCTCATCGTGCTGAAGCCCTGAAAGCTATTATCCATCACTTATAAATTCTTGCTTGAACTTACAATGTAATTCTAGTTGTTTTAGATGTCAAACTGACTTATACCTAAGAAGATTACAATTGTATGGAAACACAAAATAAAATTTAGTCAAATTAAAACACAATAGAAATGTTAACTAATTAAATGAAGCCCTATATCATTGTTTTTTTTAATACAATTTTAGTTTTTTTAAGATATAAATTGTATAATTTTGATCTATCCAAATTAAAATAATTTATTTTAATTTTGTTAAAATTCAGTCAGTGTAATTTTGATCTCATATTTGATTTTCAACTTCTTAATCCACTAGCTTATTTTCATTTAATGTTTTATCTATATTAATAATCAGGAATGACTTATATGAAAGCAAGAAATAAAATTTTTGTTTTGATATTAAAAATTTTGGATAAAATTAATCAATTATATATGAAAATTTATTTTTTTTTATAATTTTTTCACTCCTAAACTTTCAAAAAAATGTGGTTTGTTAGTAAGTATTTAGAGATAAAGAAAAGTCAATAGAATTTGACAAAAATTAATAGAAATCAAACAAAATAATAAAAATTACATAAATTAAATATTATCAAAATGAAATAATTTATATATTAAAAAACTAAAATTATATTTAAACTTTTTTATTCATAGGAAATGCTCGCTTTTTTTAATAAAAAAAAGACCTTTAGCCAGTTATTGTGTTATTAAGTTACTGTCATGTCTTACAATATTGAATAATAACTAAATAGATTTACCATAGAAACAAATCTTCACACAGGGGATAAAACTTTTCGGAACTGCAAAATTCTGTTGTGCAGTCAATTTAAAATGATTATAAATTCCAACTGTTTTTTACATCGGTGCTTAAGTGATCGTAGGAAACTACTGAGCACCTTGGTCCATCTTCGAGGGTGTCTACAGGGAAACAAACAACATATGCCGACAAAATAATGTCATGCATAAGAAGCTTTTTGTTAAATTCGGATTGCAATCCCGTGAAGGAACGAATTTAACTTATTTGTGATACTTTCGAAATTTGGACTGTTGAAAGTCACACATCATTAAATTTAGATTTCTAATTTTTTTAAAAAATTAAAAGTGTAAATTAAAAAAGAGAAATATAAATTTTTTATTAATATTATGAATTGCTATTGAAATATATTTTTAAATTTTAATATTTTTAAAATTATGTATTTAAAATAAACTATCATGATACTCTCGTAATAGAATTAATTTCCTTTCACAAGAGTAAAGAAATCTAATCCCTTATATTAATCTTAACTTCACATTATATAAAAATTAAATTTAAAAATAAATTTTTATTAAATATTTGTTTGAATCTCAGTGATTAAAACAAAGATATATAATTTATTTTATATTTTGGAAACATGCATATTTTTATAGTCAGTATTTTTTTTGAAAAAATTATCATCCATTTGTATATATCTTATCAATTATATATTTTGTATTAATTTATAAAAATAATTGTATTTTAGAGTTACTTTGTATGTATAAATGATTTAAATTAATTACTTTAAATATAATGAAATGCATCTTGTATTATTCTTAATAATGAAAATAAAATTTAAATATTTTTCAATTTTATAAATAACATTTTTTAACGGTTCAATATACCAAATAAATTAAATCATAATACAAATTTATAATATCAAGCAAAAAATGGTCATATAGACATGTACAAAAAAAATCATTATTATGTATATGTATTTAAATTTGGATATACATTCTTTTATAATAAAATCAAACTCTAAATTATATATTTGTGTTAATTAAAGTATAAATGCATATATTTAATTTATATTAATATAAATAAGTCTATCATTTGGTAAAATTATATTTAATTATTTTTAAGGTTAAATTAAGCTTTTCATCCACATAATTTTGTTCAATTTATAATTTTCTCCCTACATTTATTTTCTTATAGTTGGGTTTCATAAGTGAAGAATTGTAATTAGATTCTTAAATCAATTTATTACTTATAAATATGTTTGATGGATGACTGCAAAAATTAATAGATGTAGGTATTTATATGCATTGATTGAATAATTTATATTTTCTCCAAAAATATATAATACAAAGGGTGCTAATTATTTATGCATGGTTTTTTACATTTTATTCATTTATCTTTATTTATAATAATTATATTTATTATTTATGTAGAAATTTAAAATCACATGTAAATATTTAATTATTTAGAATTTAAATCCTAATCAATTGATACAAAAAAAATCTATTAACATAATTACCTTATTACTCAAATAAAATGTTTGAATATTAATCAATTAGAAATATATTAATACAATTATTTTCAACTATAAATATATAAATATATTTATTTAAAAGTAAAAATATATTAATATAATTACTTTAATCACAATCAATTGAACATTGTACCTATTTCAAATCTTGCATTTATTACTCAAATTAAAAAATTTAAGCATTAATCAACTAAAAATTGATTAAAATAATTATCTCAATCACAATTAATTAAATATATATCAATTTTTACGTTTATTACTCAGTTAGAAATTATAATTTACAAGTATAAAACACCAACAATACTACATAAATTGCTTAAAATGTCATTGTCTTCGTGAACCTTCTTCAACTCTTTCCATTTATTAAACTCAGATAATAAATTGAGGAGGAAAAAAAGGGACACAAACAAATGGAAGGAAAATGTAATTGTTAAAAAGCTCACACAGAAAAAAAAAAAAAACTCTAGGCCCAGAATATCCTAATTTAATAGTTTGATATTGTTGGATGTTGATTTTAAGAAACTAATTTATTTGTTTATTATCATAAATTATTTATCATTTATTAAAAAAAATATTATCAAATCAGTATAAACTTTAAGAAAAATTGTATTTATAAATAGATAACTTTCTAGTCAAAATTATGTAGCATCAGTGGTAGAAGTATATATATTCTAGTGGGATGTGTGTCCCAATTGATTTTTTTGAAAATCTTATATAAAATTATATATATTATTCAAAATATTCATACTAATTAATAAATTTTACTCCACTAAACTATTAAAATATATTTACTTCTATTGAATCTAG
This sequence comes from Sindora glabra, assembly GCA_020226215.1. Lineage (NCBI taxonomy): Eukaryota > Viridiplantae > Streptophyta > Magnoliopsida > Fabales > Fabaceae > Sindora > Sindora glabra. Next base: position 58,826,005 of record CM035231.1, read on the forward strand.
TTTCTTACTCCACCATTGTGTGGTGTATACTTGTTGCTCTTGGTAAGCCTGGTAGCTTTCCTTCCGTTGAAATATTCAAATACATTTATTCTCATTAAGTCCAAGATCCTAGTTCTGCGACTGTATATAGTGTATACTTGTTATTCTCAATAAACATAACAACCTTTCCTAATTCTTGTGACGCACTTGGGATAAATAACAGGACATCAATGATATCTCATGTTTAAATCCGTAAGCAATACTCAAATATTATTAAAATGCTCAAGTATATCAAATTGCACAATTGTCTCGTACTAGAAGTTTTCAAAGCATAATAAGTCAAAAGGGGCACTTTTGCATAGAGAAAGAGATAATTTTATTAATTTAATATATATCTCATTTTAAAATTTTAAATGTGTAAAAAAAAACCCTAAAAATTATTAAATATTAAAATGGGATATATATTTAAGTGTGTGGTGATCACCATTTGTAAGATTTACAACCTTTTGTGCCCAGACTTGTTTTCTCTTAATTTCTCTTTATTTGGACAAAAACAAAAAATTGATGGACCTAAGTAATCTCCTTTGTGACCTGCCTAATCTCCTTCCAAATTTCAATGCTAATTTCTTGGTAAAATTGATGGAATTAAATCCTATGTATGTGCTAACTCTAATGGAGGAAAACGATTTCATCTATTGAAAAATGAGAAATTATCTTCTATCAAACTTTTTATATTTAGAATATTTTTATCATTTTAATAATTTATAATTATATTTTTATGAAAAATATTTTTATCACAATAAATAGAACTTTAGTTTATGGCCAAGACAACAAAGAATGATAAAAACTAGTGAGTACTTAAATAATTAAATAAAGACAAATTTTTTAAAAAATCTTCAACTTTAAAATAATTGTATTTTATCCCTGTTAATTTTAAAAATTTATAAATCAAATTATTAAATTTTAGGGGGAAAAACCTATAATTAAGACCACCATTCATTTAATTAATCATTTTAATATATTATGTAACTTTTTTATTAACTTTTTAAATAAGAATTATTGTTTCATTATGTCACTTATTGCACATAATTTCATAATTTATTTTAAATATTCAATTAAAATTATATATAATTTAATTTCTATTAATTATATAACATAAAAATTTTATGCAAAAATAATGTAATAAACTAATGTATAATAATATTGTAATTTTTATTCAATTTTTTTTGAATAAATTAATTATTTTAATAAAATAATTAATTAAGTTGATAATAAATATTAATCGTAGATTTTATATAATTAAAGAGTTCGATTTGTAAAATTTTTAAAGTTAGAGACTAAATGCAACCACCTCAAAGTAAATGGGGGATATTTTACATTTTTTTCTTAAATAAATTATTCATGTATAGTAATTTACTAATGAGCATTTAAATATCTAGATAAATATTCATGCATACTATTTTTACTATTTTACTACAAATTCCCAGGATGGAGAGTCATCATGGAGCTCGTAGCGGAAGTCCGTCCAAAATTTGCTATACATGAAGTAGACCTCCTTATCGGCCTCTTGAATATCCAGACTTAGCCCATTAACAAAAAAGCCTGGCCTAAGCATTTTTTTTAGGCTTTTTTGTTAAACCCATTTATCACCTAAACTTAATTGATATTGGGCCTTTATTGGATTATTCCCATTACGGACCCGTGTTTTCAAGCAATATTGAGCCTTGGGTTTTCTACTACAATCCTAGGCAATTGACTTTTCCCTCACTTTTTATTTTTGAAAATTTTATGGTACAACATTAATACAATATTATATTGATATATGATCAAATCTGATTATTGATATGTTATCATATAATATATGAGATTTAACTAAAGAAAAAATAAACTTGATACATAATTAAATTTAATAATGTATTAGTATACTTTTATGTTAGTAGTATACTAAAGTTTCTGCCTTTATTTTTGTTAACTTTTTGGTCTCACAAAGTACAAAAGAAATTTTTTATTTGAATATTAAAAATTTTGAGTAAAATAAAAGAATTACACGTGAAAGCTTGAATTTTAGAGTTATTTACCTTCTAAATCTTAAAAAATGTAATTTGTGTGAGAAACAATTCAATGAGTGCCTTGAGATTAAATAAAAGTTGATAGAAATTAACGGAAGTTAGTAGAAATCAAATAGGAAAATTAAAATTACATCAATAAAATATTCAAGAGATAAAAATGGATTGTTTTAAGAGTTTAAATTTAATTTACTATCAATTTAAAAAATTTTCATTATTAATAAATAAGAATATAACACATAATTAAAAAATTAATAATTTTTATCAAAGTAATAATATTTTGATAATTTTATTAACTTAATATCATATACATGAGTGATTGTATAGAACTCATTTACATAAATAAAAAATTAAATTTAAATCCTTATTTTAACTAGATGATTAAAATTATATAATTTAATTTTATTGTTAAAATTACATTTAAGTACATCTTTGTATTTCTTGAAAATGCTCCTTTCCTAAAAGAAAAAGGCCTTTTTGCCAGTTTTCTCTGTGTTATGAAGTTAGTGTCACATCTCGTAATATGAACCATAACTACATAGATTTACCATAGAAAATGCATGCACGCAATAAATAAGGCCTCGGTAAACTGCACAAGCCTGTTACGCAATCAATTGAAAATGGTTATACACCCAATCTCGTTTTTAGCATCGATGCTTTTAATTGACTGAAAGAAGCTGCCGAAAACGTTGGCCCATCCTCAACAATGTCTACATAAGAGCAAACATAGTTTACTGACATTTAATTACAAAATAAATTTCATGCATGACAAATTTTCGTTTGAGTCTGTGTAACGATTCCGTGAGGAGAAGTTTGTATTTATCTGTGGTGCGTCCGAGGTTGTTTCAAAAGTAATTGTGTAAGGGACTGGGCTTGTATTTATTTGTGATGCATCCGAGGTTTTAACAGTAATTATGTTTAGGAGAAGGTTTGTATTTATTCGTGGTGCTTCCAAGATTTGAGCTGGAATGGTTATGTATCCCTAATTTTGGATTTTATTTTATTTTTTTTTGAAAATTAAGAATGCATATATATAGGAGAGATAAATGCAATCTTGATTTTCAAAAATGATAAATAAATAAGAATAAATTTTTTCTCTAAATTTACACTTAGATACAAATAGAGAAAGTAATTATTATTAATAACTATAATTTAATAATTACAATAACTATGCACTGAATTTGTATTTTTAAATTATTTTAAAAGAAAATTAGACTTTTGCATTTGGATACTCTTTCAGGAGGCACACACACTTAAGTCATAAATTAATAATGTGATTTGTGCTAAATTAAAATAAAAAATTCATATAATTGGGTCAAATACTAAGTTCTTGAGTGATATATGCTTACTACCTTTTTTCTAGTAATAATAGAAATGATTAAATAATTAAATATATGTATAAGGATTAAAGATCAAATTTTAAATATAGTGAAAAAATATAATTTTCAAGGAATATCGAGTGTCATTTAGATATGCTTATTATTTATCTTAAAAATATAATAGTAATAATGTATTCAACTGTCCTGTGTTCTTTAAAACTTATCTAGGTATTATAATTTTGGCTTTCAAAAAAATTAAATATGTATATCTAGGAAATACTCTTTTTAAGCTCAGAAAGGTTATGATTATGATCACCTCTGATTCCTGATTCCTTGTAACAAGGAGGCTAGTGTGAGTACAAATACTGAGATTTTCTGATTAACGAAATAACAGAAAGAACCTTAGTACATATAGTGAATCCAATGATCCGTTGTTTCCAAAGAAGATGACTCCCAGGATTTTTCCTTTGAACAAAAAGGCGTGTTAAAATCAACAAAAATAAGATTTAACTTTCGTATGGTTAAAAAATAAAAAAATATGTACAAAAGATCTGTATTTTTTAATATCAAAAATTTTATATTGCCAAAAAAAATATCGACAATTTTTATGGATGAATTTGTAATATTTTGTATAAATTTTGCATAAATTTTTGAACACAATTCATAATTTTATTAATTTAAGTACAAAGCAAATAATCTATTTCAATCTCAATTAATTTCCAAACCATCCGCCATTTTAGGGATGATTACTAATGAAAAATAGCTATAATACTAATATTCCTCCTCTAATATTTCATTCAATTACAATTGACATTACTTATTTTTTTTATAATTATATACTTTTATTCCTAAAACACTTTCGCTGTTATGAAATACAATAACATTAACATCTTAATTGTATTTCCACCTCTAAGTTGCATTTGATTCATGAGATTATATATTATTGAAAATCTTAATATTTTTGGGATTTTAATTCTTAGGAATATGATATTATCATCTTCGATTCATTTAAAAAAATTTTAAAATTTTATAATATTATATTTTAATTAATTTATATATTTTTAAAAATAATTAGATTACAAAATAATATATTCATAAAAAATTAAATGATCAATAATAACAAATAATGGTAAAAAGCGGTCAATGATAACTAATAGCAATAAGTGATAGTTGATAGAAATTATTGATAATAGATGATTGTGATAATAATCATTAATAATAAATGGTAACTAGTAATGACCATTGCAAAAATAAAGAATAACTAACAAATGTTATTAACGATGGTTGGTGATGATAGTAATTATTTGTTATAGGACAATGATCATTGGAGATATGTAGTAGTTGATAGTAGCTACCAACAATACGTAACGATAGCTTTAGTTACCTACAATGGTTTGTAGCCAATTGTGATTAACTATGTTAAGTAATGATAAAAAGAAATATTGATAGTGGTAAATTTTAAATGAAAAAGTAAGAAAAATAACTTATTTATATTATTAAAATATTTTCATATTATGAGAATGTAAGACATTTACCTTATTTAATAAGAATATTTTGAAAAAATATATAGTTAAAAACATTGTAGGAATGTTTGCAATTTAAGAAACTTTTTTAAAAGTTGAATTAAATATAAAAATCCTATATTTTCTTAAAATATTTTTAAAAAGATGAGAAAAATTCTGTAAATCAAAAGCGATCCTAAAGTCACCTTTGATGGAAGATTATTTCTCTAAATTTTATAATGATAAGATATTGCATCACAGTCATGCATAAAAAAAAAATTATTCTTATTATTCAAAGGACTGATATATTATTACAAAAAAAAAAATGAGAAATAACTTTTTCATCCATAGGAGATGATATTAGAGAATAGTAATTTAAAGGTTAATGTTGTCGTACTTCAAAATGGGAAAAGTACTTGGATAATACCAAACCTTCCAAAGGAAGCGTCCGAATTGGTGCCGAAGATATCATGCGTGTGTTAGGAGCAATCCTTAGAAGTCCAACTCCTGTATTTTATACAATAGCTTGAATTTTAAATCCTTTCTTGCTTATCCAATAAATGCCATGCATAATTTAGTACAAATTCGGAATAAAATATTCGGGAGAGACAGCGAGAACCAAACTACGCCGTAGAATGAAAGTACGTAATTTCAAAAATGTTAGATATAATTGAGCCAAACCACCAAGGTAAATATAATTTACCGCTTGATAACATAACATCTAAACTATTTGCCGTTAACCCCACTGTTACATGTAATTAGAGTTGAGTACGGACCAAGCAGCCTGTTAGACCAGACTCTTCTGACCCGGGAAAAATTAAATTATGATTTGGATCTAAAAAATAGGTGCGAAGAATATTTGAGACTTTTTCAGACCCAAATATCAATAAGATTGGGTATGGGTCAACACAAAATACAATTGAGCTGTCTACATATATTTTAATATATAAGGAAGAAATGATGTTACATTATTTAATGTATGAGTATATTATCAAATTAGATTATACATTAAATTTATCTTTTTTTAAAAATGGTAGATTTTGAACCCTTTTTATAATATATAATAGTATATGGGTACACCATCTAATTAGTGGTGTATTATAAAATTTTCCAACACATAATATACATACAATGATTACAATTTAGAGGCAACTCTTTTTGTATCCCGTGAAATTTTTTCTGAGTTTAATTCTAATAAAATATTTTTTATTTATTTTGGCTATGTAAAATATTGACTTGTTTGATAATGTTCTTTTATTAGAGTGAGGATTAATTTATTCAATTTATCTTTTTATGGATAAAATAAGATAAATCAATATTTTTACATGGATGAAAATTAAAAAATAATGAATTTCATTGGGATAAAGAAGTGCATTTACTCTATAAATTATTAATTTTTAAAATAAAAATATTTTTAATATAATTAATAAATATTTAAATATTTTTATATCAATTATATTTTTATGGAAACAATTATCTTAATTACTTTTAAAGATTTCAATTTTTTCAAAGAGTTAAAATAATGAGAGTAAAGTTAATTTATTACTAATGTAAAACTTGTTACACTATTAGTGAATAAAAAAATAACACTTCATAAAAATTTAATATTAATAATTAATTTTTATAGATAGTAAATTTTTTTTAATAATTTTTAATAATATAAAGTACATAAGTGAGTGATAGTATTAAATTTATTTATATTAATAATAAATTAAATTTAAATTATAAAATAATTTATTATAATTTTATAAGTATTTAATTGATATAATTTTAATTATTTTATAATTTTTGTCAACTTCCTTATATCATACACTCATTTATTTCTATTTAAAATTTCTTCTATATTAATTTGAAATGATTTACGTGTAACTATTAAGAACCTTTTTTTCTCAACATTAAAAATTTTGAACAAAAGCAAAAGATTATGCATGAAAGTTGAAATTCTTTTTAAAGTTTACTATCTTTTAAATTTTAAGAAATGCAAATTGTTTGAGAAACAATACAATGATTATTTCGAAATAAAGCAGAAGTTGATAGAAATAAAACAGAAGAGATCAAAATTATAGTAATTGAATGTATACAGAAATTAAAATAAATTATGTTAAATTATAAGATTAAAATTATATAATTTATATTTAAAACAATTAAAATTGTATCTAATTTTTTTGGAATTTACAGGGACTCCTACCTTTCTAAAAGAAACAAAACCTTTTGCCAATTTTTCCTGTGTTCCGAAGGTGCTGCCGTCTCTTGTATAATTTAACAATACCTAAATTCATATTCACCACAAAAAAATGGTTTGGGGGTGTTTAGCAAACAGCTTTTTTATTAGCTGATAGCTGGTTTGACCAAAATCAGCTGATTGACTTGGTAATAAACTAATTTTGGTGTTTGGTAATCAGCTTATTAAATCAGCTGATTGACCCTAAAAAGCTAAAAACGAAAAAGTTAAAGGGAGTAGCTTTTTCAATTAGCTTATCTGAAAAAATGACCAAATTTCCCTAACTAGATTTTCATATTTTTCATTTTGTCCTTTCTAAAAATTCTTAAAAAATTTAATAATTGTAAAAAGTAGATTAATTTAATTTTATAAAATATTTAATATATAATAATATATTATTTATAATATATCTAATAAATTATAATAATTTTAAAAGTTATTTAATAGAATAAATATATAATATTACTTATAAAAACTATTTAATTTTAAAAATATCCAATAATTTAATAATAAATTATAATAATTTTGAAAATTATTTAATAGAATAAATATACAATATTATTTATAAAAATTATTTAATTTAAAAATATTTAATAATTTAATAATAAATTATAATAATATATTATTTATAAAAAAATTTAATATATTGACTAATATATAAATTTAAAAATATTAAAATAAAAAATACTCAAATAATTCATAAAATATACTCATACCCTTATATTTTACATACAAACAATTAATATAAACAGTTAATTCTACCAAACACTCTTATTCAAACAACTAATATAATCAGCTAATTAAATCAGTTAATACAATCAGCTATCAGCTAACAGTTAATCAAACCAGCTAATTGCTACAATTATCAGCTGTTTCCCAAACAAGGCCATAATAAATAAAATTTTTGTGACCCACACAAGTCTGTTGTACAATCGATGGAAAATGGTTGTAAACCCTCATCTCCTTTTACGCAGGTGCTTTTAATTGACCGTAGAAGTTGAGGTACAGCTTGGTCCATCCCCGACGATGTTCATGGGGAAGCGGAAAGAAATTGCTGACTTTCCATTAAAAATAATGTCACGCGCGTGAGAACCTTTTTGGTAGATCTGAATAGTAACTTCGTGAAGGAGCAGAGTTAACCTTATTTGAGTACTTTCGAGGTTTTAACAGTAACAATTACATATCATTGAATTTAGATTTTACTTTATAAAAAAATTGGATTTTTATATTTTTTTTCCAAAAGTATTAAAAATACAAATATTGCATGTTTTATGAGCTGTTGAGTCTAAGTCAAGTATAGCGAAGAACTAAGCTTTGAACACTGTCACTTACAGTGTATACCGCGGATAGTTAGCCTTGTCCTTTTAAAAGTATCCTAGTCTCTGCAATCCGTACATACAGAGTGCATATAAGAATTTGTAAGACAACAGGGCCACGATGAAATTCCTAGGAAAAATTTAAGTAAGATATATAGCATTTCAAGAGAATACCAGGTTCCTTTGTCTCTCTCTGTTATTTGTTATCATGCATTTCGGATGAAGGATGATGATTCCTTTTGTTAGTTTACATAGCAGTGCATTACATTTCAATCTCAATTCTCAAATGGTTTCCAAACTGTCTGCAATTATGTTTAAAAGCTTAGATTTAGGATGACTTCAATTCCATTAAAAAAATTTGCACTGTATACTTATAGTTGAAGCCTACCAACCTATTATCCCTTTATGTTGAAGCCTAGCAACCTATAGATAACTAAATATATACTTACAAATCTTGACACGAACTTGGGATGTAACTCTAGTTGTTGTTTATATGATATCAAACCGATTTATACAAAAGAAGAACACAATTGCATCGAATAACAAATTAAATTTAATCAAAGACAATGAGATTAGAAATTCTCAGACATAACATCCAATTATTCCCTGACTTTAACTCTTCGAATAATAGTACAAGTACAGGAAGAAATTCCTAATTTGCTTATAGTGTATCTAAGCTGTGTGTAGTGAAACAACCAGAGAATATAGTACTAGATTTGTGGAGTTTTTAATCTTTGTATTTAGATTGATATTTATCTATTTTTATGTTATTTTTGAGAAAATCAAATTAATAAATTAGAAAATAATATATTTAATCATATTTATATAAAAATAATTGAAGGCAAATAGTTTAACATGGCTCCTGCATCATGCTTAATCATATTTATATAAAAATAATATATTTAATAAATTAGAAAATAATATATTTAATCATATTTACATAAAAATAGTTGAAGGCAAATAGTTGAACATGACTCCTACGTGCGTCTACATTGGAACAGAAACATTGAAAGATAGTTGAACGTTGGCCGTTGAGAAGCACTATGAAATCCATTAACGTTGCCATGGCTCCTACATCATGTTCATCCTGCAAACATGAAGACACAAAATAGTTTCCTGCCTTTAAAAATATAAATTACATTTTTTAACTTTAGGATAATTAAATTTTATCTCTTTTAATTTTAAAAATTTAAAAATTATTCTTTTAAAATTTACGAAACTTGAAGATAATATTTGTTATCAACTTAATTAACTATTTTTTCAATCATATGATTTTTTAATGAAGTTTTTAAGCAAAAATAAAATATTATAAAATATTAATTTATTTGATTATTTTTTGGCATATAATTTCATTCTCTCATACAAGTATTTAATTAAAATTTTTATGTATAATTTAATTTAATTTTTATTAATTATATAGTATAAAAATTATATATGAAAAAATAATATACTATAATATTTTAATTATTATTTAAAAACTTCATAAAAAAGCATATAATTTGATAAAATAATTAATTAAGTGAATAGTTGGTATTAACTTTAAATTTTATAAACTTTAAGAGAGTGATTTTTAAGTTTTTGTAATAGAAGGGAGTAATTTACATTTCTTCCTTACTAATAAAAAAATAACCATAATATTGATTGGGGCAAATTACATTTTCCTTTTTTGATGGTTCGTTCAATTATATTTAATATTCCTTATTTGTCAAGATTATATATTTTTACCTTTGAAGTATTTTTTATCATCATAAAATCCAATGATATTAATTTTTCATTACAATTCTATCTCTAATATCTTCTCTCATTATTAGAAAATTATTTCCTCAAATATTAATGTAAAAATACTGCAAACAGGGCTATGTCTAAAAAAATAAGATATTATTTTTATTATTTGAAGAAATGATATATTTATACATAAAAATGTAATTAAATGATGTTTAAATCATGAGGCATTAGAGAAGAAAGCACAATTTAAAGATTAACATCGTGCTTAATGACAGTAAAAGTAAAACTGCTCGAGAGAATAAAAATATATAGTTTATAAATAATAAAGGATATCAAATATAATTAAATCAACTGCATATAAAGTTAATGTAATTTAATAATATAATATGTAATAAAAATAAGATTTAAAATTAAAATTTGAATATAAATTTAAAATTATCAAAAATAATAAAATAAATTTATAAAATTCAATTTAATAAATATAAAATACTTAAAATTTAATTTCAAATCTCATTTTAATCGCATATAATTTTTTTAATGTAACTTGCCCCCTGTTAATAGTACAACATCGAAGCCATTTGACGTTATCGCCGCTGTTACATGAATGATAGAATAGAACCAACAAAAACGAATAGTTAAAATGTAGTGATATTAATAATACCATTAAAAATTAGAAAAAGGAGGAGTACGTATTTATAAATTTACACACGTATTAGCTAGAACGACAACGAGAGTATAAAGAAGAAAATTCACATAAAAATAATTAATATTAAAATCGACATGCAATCTTTTTTTATTATCATGTGTAGGTTAATTTTTTAATTTTAATATCCATGTACTATTTGAATTATCTTTTTACTGAGTAAATAATCTAAATTCTCATCGTGTTGAAGCCTGGAAAACTATTATCCATCACTTATAAATTCTTACCTGAACTTACAATGTAATTCTAGTTGTTTCAGATGTCAAACTGATTTATACCTAAGAAGATTACAACTTTATAGAAACACAAATAAAATTTAGACAAATTAAAAGACAACAGAAATGTTAAGTAATTAAATGAAGCCCTATATCATTGTTTTTTAATACAATTTTAGTTTTTTTAAGATATAAATTGTATAATTTTGATCTATCCAAATTAAAATAATTTTTTTAATTTTTTTAAATTCAATCAGTGTAATTTTGATCTCATATTTGATTTTTAACTTCTAAACCCACTATCTTATTTTCATTTAATGTTTTATCTATGTTAATAATCAGGAATGACTTATATGAAAGCAAGAAATAACATTTTTATTTTGATATTAAAAATTTTGAATAAAATTAATTAATTGTATATAAAAATTTAATTTCTTTTAATTCTTTCGCTCCTAAACTTTCAAAAAATGTGATTTGTTAGTACGTATTTAGAGACAAGTAAAAATCAATAGAATTTGACAAAAATTAATAAAAATCAAACAAGATAATAAAAATTACGTTAATTAAATATTATCAAAATGACATAAACTAAAATTATATTTGAACTTTTTTTATTCATAGGAAATACTCGCTTTTTTTTAATAAAAAAAAGACGTTTAGCCAATTTTTTTGTGTTATTAAGTTACTGTCATGTCTTATAATATTGAATAATAACTAAACAGATTTACCAAAGAAAAAAGTCTTCACCCAGTGAGCAAAGCTTTTCGGAACTACACAAGTCTCTTACGCAGTCCATTAAAAATGATCATAAATTCCAGCTGTTTTCTCGGTGCTTAAGTGATCGTGAGAAACTACCGAGCACCTTGACCCATCTTCGAGGATGTCTACAGGGAAACAAACGGTGTTTGCGGACAAAATAATGTCATGCATAAGAACCCTTTTGTTAAATTCTAATTGTAATCCCGTGAAGGAACAGATTTAACTTATCTGTGATACTTTCGAAATTTGGACTGTTGAAAGTCACACATCATTAAATTTAGATTTCTAATTTTTTTCTAAAAATAAGAGTGTAAATTAAAAAAGAGATATATAAATTTTTTTTATTAATATTGTGAATTTCTATTGAATTTTTTTAATTTAATATGAAATTTAATATTTTTAAAATTATGTATTTAAAATAAACTATGATTTTCCTGTCTAATGTCTGTAATAGAATTAATTCACTTTCACAAGAATAAAGAAATCTAATCCCTTCTATTAATCTTAACTTTACATTATATAAAAATTAAATTTAAAAATAAATTTTTATTAAATATTTGTTTAAATCATAGTGTTTAAAACAAAAATACATAATTTATTTTATATTTTGGAAACACACATATTTTTATAGTCAGTATTTTTTAAAAAATAATCATCCATTTATATATATCTTATCAATTTATATATTTTGTATTAATTTATAAAAATAATTTTATTTTAGAGTTACTTTGCTTATATAATTATTTAAATTAATTACTTTAAATATAATAAAATATGTCTTGTATTATTCTTAGTAATGAAAATAAAATCTGAATATTTTTAAAATTTATTTTATAATATTCAATAATTTAAAATAACACTTTTTTGGTTCAATGTACCAAATAAATTAAATCATAAGACAAATTTATAATATCAAGCAAAAATGGTCATATACAAAAAGAATCATTATTATGTATATGTATTTAAATTTGGTTATAAATTATTTTATAATAAAATCAAACTCAAAATTATATATTTGCTTTAATTAAAGTATAAATGCATATATTTAATTTATGTTAAGAGAAATAAGTTTATTAGTTGGTAGAATTATATTTAACTATTTTTATGGTTAAATTAAGTTCTTTCATTCACATAATTTGCTTCAATTATAATTTTGTCGGTACATATATTTTCCTATAATTAGGTTTTATAAGTGATGAATTGTAATTAGATTCTTAAATCAATTTACTACCTATAAATATGTTTGATAGATGATGGCAAAAATTAATAGATGTGGGCATTCATATGCACTGATTGAGTAATTTATATTTTTTCCAAATTATATAAGACAAAGGGTGCTAATTATTTATACATGGTTTTTACATTTTATTCATTCATATTTGTTTATAATAATTATATTTATTATTTATGTTGAAATTTAAAATCATGTGCAAATATTAAATTATTTAGGATTTAAGTCCTAATCAATTGAATATCAGTGTCGGACTAAAAAATCCATTAACATAATTACGTTATTACTCAAATAAAATGTTTGAATATTAATCAATTAGAAATATATTAATATAATTATTTTCAACTATAAATATATAAATATATCTATTTAAAAGTAAAAATATATTAATATAATCACTTTAATCACAATCAATTGAACATTGCACCTATTTCAAATCTTACATTTATTACTCAAATTAAAAAATTTAAACATTGATCAATTAAAAATTGATTAAAATAATTATATTAATCACAATTAATTAAATATATATATCAATTTTTAGGTTTATTACTCAATTAGAAATTACAATTTACAAAAATAAAACACCACAATACTACATAAATTGTGTAAAATGTCATTGTCTTCGTGAACCTTCTTCAACTCTTTCCATTTATTAAACTCAGATAATAAATTGAGGGAAAAAGAAAGGGACACAAAGGGAAGGAAAATATAATTATTAAAAAACTCACACGAAAAAAAAAATTCTAGGCCAAGAATATTCTAATTTAATAGTTTGATATTGTTGGATGTTGATTTTAAGAAACTAATATATTCATTATCATAAATTATTTTTCATTTATTAAAAAAATTATTATCAAATCACTGTCAACTTTAAGAAAATTTGTATTTATAAATAGATAGTTTTTTAGCCAAAATTATGTGCCGTCAATGGTAGAAGTATATATATTCTAGTGAGCGTGTTTGTCCCAATTAACTTTTTGAAAATCTTATATAAAATTATATATATTATCAAAATATTTACAATAATTGACAAAATTCATCCCATTAAAATATTAAAATATATTTATTTCCATTGAATTTAGGTTCCTTATTCCACCATTGTCACCATTGTGTGATATATATTTATTACTCTTGGTAAACATGATAGCATTCTCTCCATTGAAGTATTAAAACATATTTATTCTCATTGAGTATAAAATCTTAAATCTATCATTGTATATGATGTGTACTTGTTACTCTTAATAAACATTATAGCCTTTCCCAATTCTTGTGATGCACTATTGGAATAAAAAATGGGACATGAATGATATCTCAAGTTCAAATTCATAAACAATACTCGAATGTTATTGAAATACTCGAGTATACCAAATTACGCAATTATCTCATATTAGAAGTTTTTAAAATATAATGAGTCAAAAAGGGATAATTTTGAATAAAGAAAGAGATAATTTTATTAATTTAATATATACCTCATTTTAAAATTTTAAGTGTGTAAAAAAATTTAAAAATTATTAGATATTAAAATGGGGTATATACTTAAGTGTGTGCTGATCACTAGTGAGATTTACAACCTTTTGTGCTCATATTTGTTTTCTTTTAATTTCTGTTTGTTTGGACAAAAACAAAAAATTGACGGACCTAAGTAATCTCCTTTGTGACCTAAGTAATCTCATTCCAAATTTTCATTGCTAATTTCTTGGTAAAATTGATGGAATTTAAATCCTATGTATGTGCTAGCTCTAATGAAGGAAAACGATTTCATCTTTGAAAAGAGGAAGAAATTATTTTTTATCAAACTTTTTGCATTTAAAATAAAATTTTTAGAATATTTTTATTATCTTAATAATTTATAATTACATTTTTATGAAAAATATTTTTATCAAAATAATTAGAACGTTAGTTTATGGCTAGGACAGCAAAGAATGATAAAAACTAATGAGTACATAAATAATTAAATAAAGACAAAATTTTAAAAAAAATTAATTTTGAGATAATTGTATTTTATCCCTATTAATTTTAAAAACTTGTAAATCAAATACTTAAATTTTAGAAAAAAAACCTACTATAAGAATCATTGTTTCACTATGTCACTTATTGCACATAATTTCATAATTTATTTTTAAATATTTAATTAAAATCATATATATAATTTAATTTTTATTAATTATATAACATAAAAATTATAAGTAAAAAATAATGTAATAAATTAATGTACAATAATATTGTAATTTTTATTTAAAAACCTTTGAAAAATTAGGCATTTTATAAAAATAATTAATTAAATTTATAATAGATTTTAATTGTAAGTTTTATATAATTAAAGGGTTCGATTTGTAAATTTTCGAAGTTAATGAGACTAAATGCAACTATCCCAAAATAAATGGGGGATACTTTACATTTTTTCTTAAATTATTCATGTATAGTAATTTACGAATGAGTATTTAAATATCTAAATAAATATTCATATATAATATTTCTACTACTTTGCTACAAATCCCCAGGATGCAGAGTCATCATGAAGCTCGTGAGAGGAAGTCCGTCCCAGACATGCTATACATGAAGTACGCCTCCTCATGGGCTTATCGGCCTCTTGAATATCTAGACTTAGCCCACTAACAAAAATGCCTGGCTCAAGCTTTTTACATTTTTAAACCCATTTATCATCTATACTTAATTGATGTTGGGCCTTTATTGCACTATACCCATTATGGACCCGTGTTTTCAAGCAATTTTTAATAGATATATAACACTTATACGGATTTAATTTATACGGGTTCGCATAGGTTTTTACTTATGCGAGTTTGCTTATATAAGTTCGCATTAAATGCAGATTTCATATTAAGTGGGGGCAGTGTGAGCTTGCTAAGAGCAATCCATATATTTTTATATTTTTATTAATTATTTTATTTTATAATTTATAAATTATATTTTATATATTTTAATTTTTATTAAATTATTTGAATAAAAAAATTTTGGATTAGAGTATTAAAATTGGATTCAATTTATTAGAAGATAATTGAATTAATTTATATATATATATATATATATATATATATATATATATATATATATATATATATATATATATTAAGCCTAAGTGTAAAGAAAAAATAATTAAAAAAATAATTTTTTGCTTACGGTTAAGCCCGCAGTTATGAGGCTTAACCACGTGATTTTTATATGCATGGGCTTGACTGCATAAATCTACATTATGCTAGGCTACCTGTATTGATTTATGATCGCAGCCTGCCCCCAATCATAGGCCTTATTTTACATATCTAATATTCAGGCTTAGGTTTGTTTCTACTACAATCTTAACATTTAGTTTTTCCCTCACTTTTTATTTTTGAAAATTTCATGGTACATCATTAATATAATATCATATCACTATATAATTAAATATAATTATTGATATATTATTATGTAATACGTGAGATTTGACTTAAAAAATAAACTTGATGTGCAATAAGATTTTATAATATATCAGTATACTATTATGTTAATGATGTACTAAAATTTCTTTCTTTATTTTTGTTAACTTTGTGGTTTCACAAGTGCATTTTACTTAACATATTACTTTGATATAATTTATACATAAGTATAAAGAAATTTTTTATTTGAATATTAAATTTTTTTAGTAAAATAAAAGATGTACATATGAAAACTTGAATCTTAAAGTTATTTATCTTCTAAATCGAAAAAAATGTAATTTGTGTGAGAAACAATTCAATGAGTGCCTTGAGATTAAATAAAAGTCCATAGAAATTAATGGCAGTTAGTAGAAACCAAATAGGAAAATTAAAATTGTATTAATAAAATATTCAAGAGACAAAAATAGATTATTTTAAGAGTTTAAATTTAATTTTCTATCAATTTAAAATTTTTCATTATTAGTAAATAATAATATAACAAATAATTAAAAAATTAATAATTTTTATCAAAATAATAATATTTTAATAATTTTATTAACTTAACATCATATAAGTGAGTGATGGTATAGAAATTATTTTCATAAATAAAAAATTAAATTTAAATCCTTATTTTAATTAGATGATTAAAATTATATAATTTATATTTTATGGCCAAAATTACATTTAAGTACATTTTTGTATTTCTTGAAAATTCTCCTTTCCTAAAAGAAAAAGGCCTTTTTGCCAAATTTCTCTGTCTTATGAAGTTAGTGTCAAATCTCGTAATATATATTACAAAGGGTGCTGATTATTTATACATGGTGTTTACATTTTATTCATTTATCTTTATTTATAATAATTATATTCATTATTTATGTAGAAATTTAAAATCACATGTAAATATTTAATTAGTTAGAATTTAAATCCTAATCAATTGATACAAAAAAATCTATTAACATAATTACCTTATTACTCAAATAAAATGTTTGAATATTAATCAATTAGAAATATATTAATATAATTATTTTCAACTATAAATATATAAATATATTTATTTAAAAGTAAATATATTAATATAATTATTTTAATCACAATCAATTGAACATTGTACCTATTTCAAATCTTACATTCATTACTCAAATTAAAAAATTTAAGCATTAATCAATTAAAAATTGATTAAAATAACTATCCTAATCACAATTAATTAAATATATATCAATTTTTACGTTTATTACTAAATCAGAAATTACAATTTACAAGTATAAAACACCAACAATACTACATAAATTACTTAAAATGTCATTGTCTTCGTGAAACTTCTTCAACTCTTTTCATTTATTAAACTCAGATAATAAACTGAGGAGGAAAAAAGGGACACAAATGGAAGGAAAATATAATTGTTAAAAAGCTCACACGTAAGAAAAATAACTCTAGGCCAATAATATCCTAATTTAATAGTTTGATATTGTTGGATGATGATTTTAAGAAACTAATTTATTTATTCTCATAAATTATTTATCATTTATTTAAAAAATTATTATGAAATCAGTATTAATTTTAAGAAAATTTTTATCTCTAAATAGATAACTTTCTAGTCAAAATTATGTAGGGCCAGTGGTAGAAGTATATATATTCTAGTGGTGCGTGAGTCCCAATTGATTTTTTTTAAAAATCTTATATAAGATTATATATATTATTTAAAATATTCATACTAATTAATAAATTTTATCCCACTAAAATATTAAAATATATTTGCTTCCATTGAATCTAGGTTCCTTACTCCACCATTGTGTGGTCTATACTTATTGTTCTTAGTAAATATGATAACTTTCCCTCAGTTGAAATATTAAAACACATTTATCCTTATTAAGTCTAGGATCCGAGCTCTGCCACTGTATATAGTGTATACTTGTTATTCTCAATAAACACAACAGCCTTTCCTAATTCTTGTGATGCACTTGTGATAAATAATGGGACATCAATGATGTTCAAATCTATAAGCAATACTCAAATGTTATTGAAATATTCGAGTACATCAATTTGCACAATTATCTCATACTAGAAGTTTCCAAAGTATAATAAATCAAAAGGGGGTAATTCTGAATAGAGGAAGAGATAATTTTATTAATTTAATATATATCCCATTTTAAAATTTTAAATGTGTAAAAAAACTTAAAAATTATTAAATATTAAAATGGGGTATATATTTAAGTGTGCGGTGATCACTAGTGAGATTTTCAACCTTTTGTGCCCAGACTTGTTTTCTCTTAATTTCTGTTTGTTTGGACAAAAACAAAAGATTGATGGATCTAAGTAATCTCCTTTGTGTCCTGTCTAATCTCCTTCCAAATTTTCATTGCTAATTTCTTGGTAAAATTGATGGAATTTAAATCCTATGTATGTGTTACCTCTAATGGAGGAAGACGATTTCATTTTGAGAAAAAAAAATATCTTTTACCAAACTTTTTATATTTGAAATATTTTTTTATCATCTTAATAATTTATAATTATATTTTTATAAAAAATATTTTTATCACAATAAATAGGACCTTAGTTTATGGCGAGAACAACGAAGAATGATAAAAACTAGTGAGTACTTAAATAATTAAATAAAGACAAAATTTAAAAAAATCTTCAATTTTAAGATAATCGTATTTTATCCCTGTTAATTTTAGAAATTTGTAAATCAAATTCTTAAATTTTAGTGGGAAAAACCTCTGATTAACACCCCCATTCATTTAATTAATCATTTTAATATATTATGTAACTTTTTTATTAAATTTAATTAAGAATTATTGTTTCATTATGTCACTTATTGCACATAATTTCATAATTTATTTTTAAATATTTAATTAAAATTATATATATAATTTAATTTTTATTAATTATATAACATAAAAATTATATGCAAAAATAACGTAATAAACTAATGTACAATAACATTGTAATTTTTATTCAAAAAATATTTGAAAAAAATTAAGTATTTTAATAAAATAATTAAATAAGTTGATAATAGATGTTAATTGTAGATTTAATAAAATTAAAGAGTTCGATTTGTAAAATTTTTAAAGTTAGAGACTAAATGCAACCACCCCAAAGTAAATGGGATATTTTACATATTTTTCTTAAATAAATTATTCATGTATAGTAATTTACTAATGTGGATTTAAATATCTAAATAAATAGTCATGCATAGTATTTTTACTATTTTACAACAAATTCCCAGGATGGAGAGTCAACATGAAGTTCATAGAGGAAGTCCCTCCCAAATATGCTATACATGAAGTAGGCCTCCTTATGGGCTTATAGCCTCTTGAATATCTAGACGCAGCCCGTTAATAAAAAAAGCCTGGCAAACCCATTTATCACCTATGCTTAATTGATGTTGGGCCTTTATTGGATTATACCCATTACGGACCCGTGTTGTCAAGCAATATCCAGCCTTAGGTTTTCTACTACAATCTTAGACATTTGATTTTTCCCTCAGTTTTTATTTTTGAAATTTTTGTGGTACAACATTAATACAATATTATATCGATATACGATCAAATTTGATTATTGATATGTTATCATGTAATATGTGAAATTTGACTTAAGAAAAATAAGCTTGATATACAACTAAATCTAATAATGTATCAGTATATTATTATGTTAGTAGTGTATTAAAGTTTCTTCCTTTATTTTTATTAATTTTTTGGTCTCACGAGCGCATTCTACTTAATGTTTCTTTCATATTATTTTGAAATAATTTATACAAAAGTATAAAAGAAAATTTTTATTTGAATATTAAAAATTTTGAGTAAAATAAAAGAATTACATATGAAAGCTTGAATCTAAGAGTTATTTATCTTCTAAATCTTAAAAAATGTAATTTGTGTGAGAAACAATTCAGTGAGTGCCTTGAGATTAAATAAAAGTTGATAGAAATTGATAGAAGTTAGTAGATATCAAATAAGAAAATTAAAATTGCAATAGTAAAATATTCAAGAGACAAAAATAGATTATTTTAAGGGTTTAAATTTAATTTATTATCAGTTTAAAATTTTTTATTTTATTAATAAACAAGAATATAACACATAATTAAAAAATTAATAATTTTTATCATAATATTTTAATAATTTTATTAACTTAACAACATATGAATGAATGATGGTATAGAACTCATTTATATAAATAATAAATTAAATTTAAATCTTTATTTTAACTATGATTAAAATCATATAATTTATATTTTATGGCCAAAATTACATTTAAGTACATTTTTGTATTTCTTGAAATTGCTCCTTTCCTAAAAGAAAAGGGCCTTTTTGCCAATTTTCTCTGTGTTATGAAGTTACTTTCATATCTCGTAATATTTAACCACAACTAAATAGATTTATCATAGAAAATGCATGCACAGAATAAATAAGGCCATGGTAAACTACACAAGCCTGTTAAGCAATCAATTGAAAACGGTTCTATCCTCAGTCTCGTTTTTTGCATCGATCCTTTTAATTGACTGAAAGAAGCTGTCCAAAACGTTGGCCCATCCTCAACAATGTCTGCATAGAAGCAAACAGAGTTTACTGACATTTGATCACAAAATAAATTTCATGCGTGACAATTTTTTGTTTGAGTCTGTGGAACAATTCCGTGAGGAAAAGTCCGTATTTATCTGTGCTGCGTCCGAGGTCGTTTTAAAAGTAACTATGTGAGGGAGTAGGCTTGTATTTATTTGGGATGCATCCGAGGTTTTAACAGTAATTATGTTTAGGATAAGTTTTGTATTTATTCGTGCTGCTTCCGAGATCTGAGCAGGAATGGTTACGTATCACTAATTTTGGATTTTAAAATTCATTTTTTAAATTAAGAATGCATATATATAGGAGAGATAAATGCAATCTTGATTTTCAAAAATGATAAATAGATAAGAATAAATTTTTTTCTCTAAATTTACACTTAAATATAAATAGAGAAAGTAATTATTATTAATAACTATAATCTAATAATTACAATAACTATGCACTGAATTTAGATTCTTAAATAATTTTAAAAGACAATTAGGATTTTGCATTCGGGTACTTTTTCAGGATACACACAGTTAAGTGATAAATTAATAATGTGATTTACGCTAAATTAAAATAAAAAATTCATATTATTGGGTCAGATACTAAGTTCTCGAGTGATATGTGCTTATTATTTATCTTAAAAATCGAATAGTAATAATGTATTCAACTGTCCCATATTCTTTAAAATTTATCTGGGTATTATAATTTTGGCCTTTAAAAAAATTAAATATGTATATTTTGGAAATACTCTTTTTGACCTCCGAAAGATTATGATTATGATCACCTCTGATTCCTGATTCATTGTAAAAAGGAGGCCAGAGTGAGTATAAATACTGAGATTTTCTCATTAACGAAATAATAGAAAGAACCTTAAAACATATGGTGAATCCAATGATCCCTTGTTTCCAAAGAAGAGGACTCCTAGGATTTTTCCTTTGAACAAAAAGGCGTGTTCTTTAATCAACAAAGATAAGAGTTAACTTTCATATGGTTAAAAAATAAAAAAAATACGCACACAAGATTTCTATTTTTGAATATCGAAAAATTTTATGGCCAAAAAAATATCTACAATTTTTATGGACGAATTTGCAATATTTTGTATAAATTTTGCATAAATTTCTAAACACAATCCATAATTTTATTAATTTAAGTACAAAGCAAATAATCTATTTCAATCTCAATTAGTTTCCAAGCCATCTGCCATTTTAGGGATGGTTAATAAAGAAAAATATTTGTAATACTAATAATCCTCCTCTAATATTTCATTCAATTACAATTGACATTACTTATTTTTTATAATTATATATTTTTACTCCTAAAACACTTTTGCTATTATGAAATACAATAACATTAACATCTTAATTGTATTTCCACCTCTAGGTGGTATTTGATTCATGAGACCATATATTATTAAGAATCTTAATATTTTTGGGATTTTAATTCTTAGGAATATGATATTATCATCTTCGGTTCATTTAAAAATATTTTTAGAAATTTTATAATATTATATTTTAATTAATTTATATATTTTTAAAAATATTATTAGATTAAAAATATTTTCATATAAAATTAAGTAACCAATAATGGTAGATTGTGATAGAAAATGATAAATGGTAGCTAACACTAATAAGCGGTGGTCAATAGAAGTTATTAATGATAAATGGTTATAACAATAGTCATTTATAATAAGTAATAGTTAGTAATGACAATTGAAAATAAGGGATAGCTGATAAATGTTATCAACAATAATTGGATATGATAGTGATTATTTGTTGTAGTTGGTAACTAACAATAATCATCAGGAATATGTGGTGGTTGACAATAGCCACCAACTATACGTGGTGATGGTTGCAATTACCAATAATGGTTTATGATCAGTTATGATTAACTGTAGTAAGTAATGATAAAATGAGATATTAATAGTAGTAAGTTTTAAATAAAAAATGAGAAAAATAATCTATTTATATTATTAAAATATTTTCATATTATGAAAACATAAGATATCTACCTTATTCAATGAGAATATTTGGAGAAATATTTAATTAAAAACATTTTAGATATGCTTAAATTTTAGAAATATTTTTTTAAAGTTGAATTAAATATAAAAATTTTATATTTTTTTAAAATATTTTCAAAAATATGAAAAAGATTCCGTAAATTAAAAGTGATTCTAAGGTCATCTCTCATGAAAGATTATTTTTCAAAATTTAATAATGATAAGATATTGCATCACAGTCATATATAAAAAAGAATAAATTATTCTTATTATTCAAAAGACTGATATATTATTACATAAAAATATAGAGAAACAGCTTTTCATCCATGGGAGATGATATTAGAGAATAGTAATTTAAAGGTTAATGTTATCGTACTTCAAAATGGCAAAACTGCTTTGATAGTACCAAACCTTCCAAAGGCAGTGTCCGAATTGGTTCCGAAGATATCACGCATGTGTTAGGAGATATCCTTAAAAGTCCAACTCCTATATTTTATACAATAGCTTGAATTTTAAATCCTTTCTTGGTTATCCAGTAAATGCCATGTGTAATCTGGTACAAATTCGGAATAAAATATTCGGAAGAGACCGAAAGACCCAAACTATTTCATAGAATGAAAGTACATAATTTCAAAAATGTTAGATATAATTAAGCCAAACCACCAAAATAAATATATTTTACCCTTTAATAACATAACATCTAAACTATTGGTTGTTAACCCCATTTCATTTAATTAGACTTGAGTATAGACCAAGCAGCCTGTTAGACTAGACTCTTCCAACCCAGGAAAATCCAACTCGCGAAAAACAATTTAGGATTTGGATCTAAAACATAGATACGAGGAATATCTGAGACTTTTCCAGACCCAAATATTAATAGGATTGAATATGGGTCAACACAAAATACAATTGAGTTGTGTATGTATATTTTAATATATATGGAAGAAATTATGAGAAATCACTTAATTAATGATGTATTAATATATTATTAAATTTAAATATACATTAAGTTTATATTTTTTAAAAAATTTAGATTTTGAACTCTTTTATGATATGTTAACTATCAGATCTAATAATATATCAATATGTCACTTAGTGCATTATAAAATTTTTCAACACATAATATACATACAATGATTATAATTTAAAGGAAGCTTTTTTTTATCCTGTGAAAATTTTTTTCTCAGTTTAATTCTAATAAAATATTTTGTATTTATTTCGGTGTAAAATATTGATTTATTTGATTATGTTCTTTTATCTTTTTGAGGATAAAATAAGACAAATTAATATTTCATAAAAAGAAAATTATTTCAAAATATTTTACATGACTGAAAATTAAAAAATAGTGAATTTCATCGGGATAAAGAAGAGCATTTACTCTATAAATTATTAATTTTAAAAGTAAAAATATTTTTAATATAATTAATAAATATTTAAATATTTTTATAGCAATCATATTTTTATGGAAACAATTATTTTAATTACTTTTAAAAATTAAATTATGAACTAAAATTTTTGTATAAAATAAAAGTATTTGGCCATTGGTCAAACCTTTAGTCAAGAGAAATAAAGTTTAACGTGAGGTCAGGTTAACATTTTCAAATATTAACGCCGGATTTAGATTTGAGTCGATATACATACATACACACAGTATATATATATATATATATATATATATATAAAAGGGAAGAAAATGTACATAATTAATATTAAAATTGGCATGCAAACTTTTTTATCATCATGTGTAGCCTAATATGCATGCGTTGTTTGAATTATCTCTTTATTGAGTAATTAACTCATCTAAATCTAAATGTAAATTCTCATTATGTTGAAGCCTAAGAACCGATTATCCATCTTAAAAATTTTGACTGCAACTCTGGGACGCGACTCAAGTTGGTGTGGGATGCCAAACTAAATCCGCGGGGTTTTTTCTTAAGGCCCTACTAAAATATGTACTGTGAGATTTCAATTTTTTTAAAGAGTTAAAATAATGAGTGTAAATTTAATTTATTATTAATGTAAATTTTTTTACACTATTGGTGAATAAAAAAATGACATCTTATAAAAAATTAATATTAATAATTAATTTTTACTTATAGTAAAAAAATTTTAATAATTTTTATTAATATAACATATATAAGCAAATGATAGTATAAAATTTATTTATATTAATAATAAATTAAATTTAAATTATAAAATAATTTATTGTAGTTTTTATGAATATTTAATTGATATAATTTTAATTATTTTATCATTTTGTCAACTTCCTAATATCATATACTCATTTATTTCCATTTAAAATTTCTTTTATATTAATTTGAAATGATCTACGTGTAAGTATTAAGAAATTTTTTTCTCAACGTTAAAAATTTTGAACAAAACAAAAGATTATACATGAAAGTTCAAATTTTTTTTTTAAATTTTACTATCTTTTAAATTTTAAGAAATGCAAATTGTTTGAGAAACAATACAATGATTATTTCGAAATTAAGCAGAGGTTGATAGAAATAAAACAGAAAAGATCAAAATTATACTAATTGAACGTATATAGAAATTAAATTAAATTATTTTAAATTATAAGATTAAAATTATATAATTTATATTTTAAAAAATTTGTATCTAATTCTTTTGGTATTTACAGAGACTCCTACCTTTCTAAAAGAAACAAAACCTTTTGCCAATTTTTCCTGTGTTCCGAAGGTGCAGCCATCTCTTGTCTAATTGAGCAATATCCAAATTCATATTCACCACAAAAAAACGGTCTTCACATAATAAATAAATTTTTTGTGAACCACATAAGTCTGTTGTACAATCAATGGAAAGTGGTTGTAAACCCTCGTCTCCTTTTACGCAGGTGCTTTTAGTCGACCGTAGAATTTGCTGTGCAGCTTGGTCCATCCTCGACGATGTTTATGGGGAGGCAGACAGGGTTTGTCGACTCTCCATCTGAAAATAATGTCACGCGCATGAGAACCTTTTCAATGAATCTGAATAGCAACCTCGTGAAGGAGCAGAATTAACCTTATTTGGGGTGCTTCCGAGGTTTTAACAGTGATAATTACGTATCACTGAATTTAGATTTTTATATTTTTTTAAAAAGTATTAAAAATACAAATATTGCATGTTTTATGAACAGTTGAGTCTAAGTCAAGTATAGTGTATAACTAAGCTCTGAACTCTGTCACTTAGAGGGTATACCGCAGATAGTTAGCCTTTACCATTTTAATAAAAGTACCTTATTCGATGCAATCTGT
The DNA here is from genome assembly GCA_020226215.1 of Sindora glabra. NCBI lineage: Eukaryota > Viridiplantae > Streptophyta > Magnoliopsida > Fabales > Fabaceae > Sindora > Sindora glabra. The sequence continues at coordinate 58,852,251 of CM035231.1, forward strand.
ACATACCCAGTGCATATAAGAATTTGTACGACAACAGGGCCACGATGAAATTCCTAGGAAAAATTCAAGTAAGATATATAGCATTTCAAGAGAATACCAGGTTCCTTTGTCTCTCTTGTTATTTATTATCATGCGTTCAGATGAAGGATGATGATTCCTTTTGTTAGTTTACATAGCAGTGCATTCCATTTCGATCTCAATTCTCAAATAGTTTCCAAACTGTCTGCAAGTATGTTTAAAGGCTTAGATTTTAGGATGACTTCAATACCATTAAAAAAATTTGCACTACCAAAAGCCTAACAACCTATTATCTGATTACGTTGAAGCCTAGCAACCTATAGATAACTAAATATATACTTGCTAGTCTTGACACGAAATTGAGATGTAACTCTAGTTGTTGTTCACAAGATGTCAAACTGATTTATACAAAAGAAGAATACAATTGCATAGAATAACAAATCAAATTTAGTCAAAGAGAATAAAACTAAAAATTCTCAGACATAGTATCTAATTACTTCCTAACTTTAACTCTTTAAATTAAATAATACTACAAGTATAAGGAAAAATTCCTAGTTTCACATATTGTATCTAAACTGTGTGTAATGAAACAAGCAGATAATATAGTATTAGATTTGTGAAGTTTTTAATCTTTTTTATTTACATTAAATGGTCACTTTCTAAAAGAAGAAAGTTCTTTTACCAATTTTTTGCCTTCTAAAGCTGCTATTCATCATATCTTACAACATTGGATCATAACTAAATATAGTTTTACCATGGAAAAAGGCCTTCACACAATGAATAAATTAACCCTTTGTGAACTCCACAAGTATGTTGTAAAGTCAATTGAAAATAATTCTAACCCAGTCTTTTTTATGCAGAGGCGCTTTTATCCTCAAATGTGCACACGGAAGTTTGTTGACATTTTATCTAATGTAAGGCATGATGGTCCTAGCCAAAAGGCCGGGAAAAGAGTTGACTCTCTTTCACAAGAGTAAATCAAATCAAGCCACCTTATATTAATATTAACTCTACTCTATGTAGAAATTGAATTTGAAAATAAATCTTCATCCAATATCTGTTTAAATCTTATTGGCTGAAACAAAAGTATATAATTTATTTTATGTTTTGAATACATACATATTTTTTAAAAAATAATCATCCATTTATATGTATTTTATCAATTTATATATTTTATATTATAAATTATAAAATTATATTATTTTATAGTTAATTTGTATACATAAATAAATTAAATTATAATTACTTTAAATATGATGGAATACATTTTTTGTGTAAATAAATTTTAGATATCTTTTAAAATTTATTTTATAATATTTAATGATTTAAGAATAAAATAATTTTACAGTACGATCTACTAAAAATTAAATCATAATATAAACTTATAAAATTAAACAAAAAATATTGCAGCAAGATACGGTCAATAATAATAACGAAGATACGTCAACGTAAAATACCAAAAAAATAATATTATATTTATATATATTTAAATTTGGATATGCATTATTTTATAATAAAATCAAAAAAAAATTATATATTTGTGTGAATTAAGGTATAAATGCATATATTTAATATATATTAATTGGAATAAGTCTATTTATTTGTAAAATTATATTTAACTATTTTTATAGTAAAATTAAGCTCTTCATCTACATAATTTGCTATGATTTATAATCTTTTCATGCGTTTAGTTTCTCATAATACATTTATTTTCTTATAATTAGGTTCATAAGTGGTGAATTATAATTAGGTTAGAATAACATATTGTAATTGGGTTTATAAATGCAATTTACTACTTGCTATGATAATTGTATGAGAGTGTTAAATGTAACTATCTTAAAACTGAAAAAGCAATTTACATTTTTCACCAAAAGATATAATACTAAAAGCCCCGTTTATACCCACATGCTTTGTTTATTTTTTATTTAATTATCTTTTATTATAATAGTTATTATTTTTTGCTTAGGTCGAAATTTAAAATCATTTGTACATATTTAATTTTTTGGAATTTAAATCGATTAAAAACCTATCAACATAATTATCTTGATTATAATCAATTACATTCATACATATTTCAAAATTTATGTTTATCAATCAATTAATAGGTTTGAATATTAATCAAAAGGGAATTCATTGATAAAATTATCCTCAAAAATAAATATAATTATTTAAAATTAAAAATGTATGAATATAATTACTTTAATCACAATCAATTGAATATCGGACCTATTTCAGATCTTACATTTATTACTCAAATTAGAAAATTAGAATATTAACCAATTAAAAATTTATTAATATAATTATATTAATTACAATTAACTAAATATATAAAATCTTACGTTGATTACTCAATCAGAAATTACATTTCACAAATATAAAACATGAACAATCAACAACGCTACATAAATTAAATAAAAAATAGGCGGAAAATGCACTTGTTAGAAAACTGACACGTAAAAGGAAATGGAAGAGAATCTAGGATAAAAGTATCCTGCTTTAGTGGTTTGATATTTGATATCGGTGATGTTGATATTGATTTTAGGAAAACGATATGTTTTATTTAGAAATATTATTACAATAAATTACTTACCATTTAAAAAAAAAATTCTAGCAAACCTTAGAAAATTTACTAACAATTAAAATATGGTATATTATTAAGTGCGTAACTATCACTACCTGGGAAAATTTTTCTAACACTACTCTTATATAAATATTGCTTATTATATTATTCTTTAACTTATTAATTTAATCTGATATAAATTTTTCCATTTTGGATATTATTTTTGAGAAAATTAAATTAATAAATTAGAAAAATAATATATTTAATCATATTTATATAAAAATAGTACTAAATTTTTAGTGCTTATGTTGTATTAGAAATTTTGAAATTTTTTACCACTAATCAGTCACATGGAGCCTTTTGTGCCCAAGCTTGTTTTCTTTTAATTTCAGTTTTTTTTTTTTGGGGGGGGGGGGGAATGGGAGATCCTCTGCGACCTAAGTAATTTTCTTCTAAATTTTTGCTGTTAAATTATTTGTAAAATTGATGGAATCTAAATCCTGTGTATTAAGTTCTAACTCTAATGTAGTTTATCGGCAGGACGGCAAGGAATTATTAAAACTAGTGGGAACTTAAATAATTAAATAAATTATTTATGTATTGTATTTCACCAAAAATTCCCAGGATGGAAAGTCATTATGAAGCTCGCAGTGGAAGCCCATCCCAAAAATGCTATGCACAAGATAGCTCATGGGCCTGCTGAATATACAAGGCCTAGCCCATTAACAAAGAGGCCTGACTTGGCCTTTACCAATTTTGCGTCCTAAAGTTGCCGTTATATCTTGCAATATTGAGCCATGACTAGTAGACATAGATTTATATAGGCAAGGTCTTTCACAAATTGACTAGAACCTTTGATGCTTTAGTCAATTGAAAATGATTCAAAACCCCACTCTAAAGTCTCTTTTCTGCATTGATGTTTCTAAGTGAATGCGAGAAGCTGCTGAACACCTTGATCCATCCTTAACGGTGTCTATAGTAAAGGGGGATAATCTACTGACATTTTATCTGAAAATAATATCATGCATGATAATCTTTTATTTGTGTTTGAATAATAATTTCATAAAGAAGTAGATCACTTATATATTATGTCTATTATGTTTGAGCAGTGATTATTATGTATTACTCAATTTGGACTCTTATTTTTTTCTTAAAAAATTAATAATATGTTTTTAGAAGATAGATAGATACAATAATTTCTTTTAATTAAAAATGGTACATTTCAGTTATAGTAAATACACTTTATCCACATAGAATATATTTTTATTTATAATTTATTCATTTATAGTTTAAAGTACCACATATAATCTGCACTGTCAACACTTTATCTATCCATTTTAACTTTCCATCTAAGCTAATAAGATTAGTAATAACGAAGTCATATGCCATTGCCACTCTTGAAACCTAATTTCACACCAATTTTTTTTCTAATTTTTAAATATCCGTATTCAAAACTACAAATTTAAGGAAACTTTCCGATAAAAGTAGGAATTTGGCAACTGTACGTTTAGAAGAGTTTATTTTTCTTTTCACAGTTGACCTCACACAGTTCCAAGTTTGTCCATGAAGTGCAGAACAGATACATTGAAAGATAATTGAACCTTGGCCGTTGAGAAGTACTATGAAATCAATTAACGTTGCCATGGCTCCTACATGCTTCTTTCCATGTTCATCCTGCAAACATGAAGACACAAAATAGTTTTCCTAGCTTCAAAATTACTCCGGAACTTGTCTCGTTTGTTCGAACGAGCTTCAAATCGAACTCAAATTTATAGTTCGTTTATTTGATAATCGAATGCGGCTCATTGTGCTAGAACATGACAATTTTGATTTTAAAGCTAATATAACATAAAATTTATTGAATAAATATGTAGATAGCAATCCAACAGAACCAACAGAGCGGTCGGCGAGGTTACTTAGCCATTTCATTCTTTTCTATAGAAAGGAATCTGTCATCTTCATAGCTATATCTCAGGCATAACCAAAAAGATTACCAACAGGACAAAAAATACTTTGCGAAGCGTAAATTGTAAATTTTTGGGATGATTGCATGCCCAAAAAAATATAAATTGCTTTCTTAACTTTAGGATAATTGAATTTTACCTTTCTTAATTTTGAAAATTTAAAAATCATTATCTTAAATTTTACAAAACTTGAAGATGGTATTTGTTATCAACTTAATTAATTATTTTATCAATCATATAATTTTTTATGAAGTTTTTAAGCAAAAATAAAATATTATAAAATATTAAAAAATATTAATTTATTTTATTATTTTTTGGGCATATAATTTCATACTTTTTATATAAGTATTTAATTAAAATTTTTATGTATAATTTAATTTAATTTTTTATTAATTATATAATATAAAAATTATATATAAAAATAATTAAAAATAATATACTATCATATTTAAATTATTATTTAAAAACTTCATGAAAAGGACATATAGATTTTGTTTGATAATTAACTAATAATTGTAACGAATTAATTGATTCAATTAATTATTAATTAATTATTAATTATATTAAGTTAATTTGACTAGCTGATTGCGTATTATTTGATAAAAATACTTGAGTAAAATTAATTATTTATAATTAACTATTTGTATAGTAAAATGACATATAAGAGTATAAATATATTTTATAAATTATTTGAGTATTATTTTATTTTAATATTTTAAATCTTATATATTATTTAATAGATTGAAATTTTCTTATAAATAATATATCATTATAAGTTATTATATATTAAATATATCTTTAAAATTAAATTAATATAATTTTTATAATAAATAAAGTTATTAATAAAAAACTAATAATTATAATTATTTAATTTTTATGTAAAAAATATTATAATTTTTTATATATTGATAGGGGAAGAAATGAGAAGATTGATAATTTAATATTCTTTTATGGATTTAAAATAATTTATTAATTATAAAATATATTACAATATTATAGTGTATCAATTAAAATAAAATTTTAATAATAAATCTAATTTAATTAAAATTTGATTTGGCTTCTGCAATAGCATTGTATTGGTGCTATAGCTGCACCCGATTCATGCATGTGTCAGATCAAAACCAAATCGTTTGCCTTCATTGCAATGGTGGGTTAATGGAATAGATCGAAACCAACACAACCATTGTTGATTCATTTCCAGCAACTGTGATATGTCCGACCATTAAGGTTTTTTCCAAGAAAGGTAAATCAGGAAATATCAGAAATCATTAGGAGTATTTTAATCATTTAATAAATATATAGCATACCAACTATTTGAAAATGCTGCAAGTTGTAACTTGTTAAAAAATAAGTGATTCAAAATCAAAAGCCATTCCAACTGCCCATTTACCAAATGGTTGAGTCAGTTTATTTAGCAAGTCAACTAACCAAAAGCTAACCCAAACGCCAATTACCAAACATCTCTATAATTTGGTAAATTAATTAATTAATTATATGGTAGGTATTAACTCTAAATTTTATAAAATTTAAGAGTGTGACTTCCAAAATTTTGAAATTAAAAGGAGTAATTTACATTTTTTTCGTTACTAATAAAAAATAACTATAATATTAATCGGAGCAAATTACATTATCCTTTTTTGATGTCTTGATATTCCTCATTCATGAAAATTATATATTTTTATCTTTGAAACATTTTTATTATCATGAAATCCAATGACATTAAAATTTTTATTACAATTCTATCTCTAATATCTTCTCTCACTGAAAAATTATTTCCTTAAATATTAATGTAAAAATATTGCAACAGGATTATATCTAAAAAATAAGATATTATTTTTATTATTTGAAGAAATGATATATTTATACATAAAAATGTAATTAAATAATTTTTAAATTATGAGGCATTGGAGAAGAAAGGACAATTTAAAGATCGACATCGCCCTTCATAACAGCAAAACTGTCCAACAGAATAAAAGTATATATTTTATAAATAATAAAAGATATCAAATATAATTAAATCAGCTGCATATAAAGTTAACATAATTTAATAATATTATATATAAAAAAATAAGATTCAAAATTGAATTTTGAATCTAAATTTAAAATTATAAAAAATAATAAAATAAATTTATAAAATTTAATTTAATAAATATAAAAGATAAAATTTATTTTTGAATCTCATTTTAATTACATATAATATTTTGTTAATGTAACTTCCCTGTTAATAGTACAACATCTAAACCATTTGACGTTATCGCGACTGTTACATGAATGGTAGAACCAACAAAAATGAAATAGTTAAAATGTATTGGTATTAATAATACCATTAAACATTAGAAAAGGAGGAGTACGTATTTATAAATTTACACATGCACTAGAATGACAACGAGAGTATAAAGAAGAAAATTCACATAAAATAATTAATATTAAAATTGACATGCAATCTTTTTTATTATCACGTGTTGATTAATTCTTTAATTTTAATATCCATGTACTATTTGAATTATCTTTTTATTGAGTAAATAATCTAAATTTTCATCGTGCTGGAGCCTGGAAAGCTATTATCCATCACTTACAAATTCTCCCTTGAACTTACAATGTAATTCTAGTTGTTTTAGATGTCAAACTGATTTATACCTAACAAGATTACAATTGTATAGAAACACAAAATAAAATTTAGTCAAATTAAAAGACAACAGAAATGTTAACTAATTAAATGAAGCCCTATATATTATTTTTTTTAATACAATTTTAGTTTTTTTAAGACATAAATTGTATAATTTTGATCTATCCAGATTAAAATAATTTTTTTTAATTTTTTTTAAATTCAATCAGTGTAATTTTGATCTCATATTTGATTTTCAACTTGGTAATCCACTAGTTTATTTTCATCTAATGTTTTATCTATATTAATAATCAAGAATGACTTATATTAAATCAAGAAATAAAATTTTTATTTTGATATTAAAAATTTTGAACAAAATTAATCAATTATATATAAAAAAAATATTTTTTATAATTTTTTCACTCTTACACTTCAGAAAATATGATTTGTCAGTAAGTATTCAGAGATAAGCAAAAATCAATAGAATTCGACAAAAATTAATAGAAATCAAACAAGATAATAAACATTGCATTAATTAAAGATTATCAAAATGATATAATTTATATTTTAAGAAACTAAAATTATATTTAAACTTTCTTTATTCATAGGAAATGCTCGCTTTTTTAATAAAAGAAACCTTTAGCCAATTTTTTGTGTTATTAAGTTACTTGTCATATCTTATAATATTGAATAATAACTAAATAGATTTACCATAGAAAAAAGTCTACACGTAATGAATAAAGCTTTCCGGTCGGAACTATACAAGTCTGTTGTGCAATCAATTAAAAATCTAAAATCTATACCCTGATTATGGCCAAAAAAAAAAATCTGTACCCTGAACACGTGCTGGGGAGATCCCAGGGGGAGGGGGTAGCATTCTTTTTTTTTTTTAAAACACGTGTTGGGCTGGGGAAAAAATTTTCCCGTTCAACACTGTCCCGTCTTTATTTTTTCTTTTTACTTTTTAGTTATAATAATAATATAATATAATATAATAATAATGGATGTTTGAATTTTAACTTTAATTATTTTATGATTCAAGCATTGTTTCTCTATCTTTTATTTATTTCATTTCATGTTTTCCTATTTTTCATGTTCATTTTTATTACTTATAATTTATATATTAATATTACTAAATAGTATAAATATAATATTATATATTTATTATTTAAATTTTATAAATATATCAATTAAAATTTTTTTAAGAATTTTTACTTCATGTGCTATATATCCTATTTTTTATTTATATCATTTACGATTCAAAACTATTTAGTAGTATAAGTTTATTATAGTATACACTTTTTTTAGGGTAAAAATATTTTAAATAAATTAAAAATTTTATTCAATAGAATTAATTTATTTTACTATATTATATTTAACTCTTATTGTTTATTAGCTCATACATTTTCTCTTTTTTTTAGTTGCTCTGTTTATTTTTTTATTTTTTCTTGATTTGTATTACTTTTAACTGAGATATTTATATCATTAAGTAATGTGGCATAATATTATATATTTTATTTTTAAATTTTATAAATATTTTAAATAAATTAAAATTTTGGTATAAAAATTACTATAAATTGAATCAATTAATTATATATTATATTTTTATTAACAAATATTTGAATATTAAAATCAAATATATGTATTCAGATTTTGTCAACTTTTTAATATTAATTTTCAAGTATTATATGTGAAAATAAATATATATTAACTGGGAGGATTTCAGAAATATTTAATATTTTATTTATTTTATCGATTTCATTGTATACTTCTCCCATCCCATCTATTTTTATTCACTTATAATATTTAAAGCTTAGATACTAATATTTTTTTAGTAGTACAAATATATCAAAAAATTTTATTATTAAAATATTTTAAATAAATTAAGTATCTTTAGAGTTTTATGTAATTAATTAATTTATTATATATCCTGTTTTCCTTATTATTTTATATCTCATATATTATTTCTCATCTTTTTATTTTTTCTATATTTTTTTCTTTTTCTCATATGCATTTGTATTATTTATAATTTAAAAACTAATATTATTAAAAATATAAATATAATATAATATATTTTATTTTTAACTTATTTAAATATTTTAAATAAATTAAAATTTTAGTATAAAAATGATTAACAAAATTAATTATTTGTATGTCTTATTTTAAAAAATAATATTCAATGAATTTTTAAATTTTATTTATTAAAATTTTCTTATTTTTTCTTTGTAATAATTTTCAAAAATTATATTTTAAATTAAAAATGCCTCAATTAAAATTTTATCAAAATTTTATCAAAATTTTAGAGCCCACACATTATTTTTTCTCATTTCATCTACTTTATTATATGTTTTTATCTTTTTATGTTCATACTTATATATTTTATTTTTAACTCTTATTATATTATAGCTCACATATTATATCTCCTATTTTAATTTACTCTATTATATATATTTTTATGTTTACTAATATGATTCATAGTTTAAATATTAATATCACTAAATAGTATAAATATAATGTGGTACTTATTATTTTTATTATAATTTTTTTTAAATAAGTTAATATTATAAAAATTATTAATTGAATTAATTATTTACACATCCAATTTTTAATAAAAATATTTAAAAATTGAAATTAATCTTATTTGATTAAATTTTATCAATATCTTGATTTTAAGTACTATATTTTAAATTATATACACATTAAAGAAATTTAATCTGTACTTTAGATTTAAGTATTATTTCCTTTTATCAATTGCATTGTATAATATATTTAATTTAGAGAGATTTGTGTAAAAATTTATCTAAAAACAGAGTAATATCTGGTAATTTTTGCTTTAAGGTCAAAGTTATTTATTAAAATATATAATGTAAACAGTAATAAGAATGATTGAAAAAAATTAGTCAATTAGTGATCATAGTTTATAATTATTTTGTTCGACATGTATTACTCTTTACATTGCCAATAAGTTATTTACATTTGTTAGGAGAAGTCTTTTTAAGTCAAATTCATCTTTGATTATAATTTTTAAATATTTTCATTATAAAAATACATTAAATATTTTAAAATTTTAATATAAAATGTATAAATTAAATGAGTCAATTAATTGCTCTATTTCTAATAAAAATATCTTAAAATTAACCTTAAATTGATTTATTTAAATTTTTTAATATTTTCTTCATGTATATGTTGTCTCTCTACATTTGTTGGAAAGAATGTCTTTAAATCAAATTCTTTTTCGAATATAATTTCTAAGTATTTTTATTATAAAATTATTTTATTATTTTATTTTTATTAAGGAGAAAGTTGAATTTATCAATGCAAAAATAGTAATAAATTATAAAATAAACTAATAAAAATTACTTATTAAAATATTTTATATAATTTATTATTTTTAAATTTAAAATTTTTATTTGGATGTAAAATTTAAAAAAACATGTATTGAAATAGATTGATATAAAAATACCTGAGAAATGGTACTGTTTTATCTGATTAAATAATATTATGTATGTATAAATTAATTTGATTTAGGATTTATTGTGAATTGAAATTTATTTATATTATTAGTGAGTACAAAGATGTTATATAATTAAAAAATAAATGTAACTAAATTTATATTAAAAAGTATAAAATCAAGAATTATTTAACAATGTAATAATATATGAGTAAACAGTTATAAAACTTACTCATATATTAAAGTTCAATTAATTATAGCTTAAGTAAAATTATGAAGGTAAATAATAGATTTTTGAATATATAGAATAAACCAATAACAAGGATATGTTTTAAATAAAATTCAAGAATTATGCAAACTATAATGAGAAAGATAAGTGCAAGCAACCTTTTTTTTCGAAAGATAAAAATATAATTATAACTTAGTTCTATACTATTTTCATTCATTAATCTCAAAACAAAGTATTATTAATAATTTAACATTTATTTCATAGTTAGAAATATTAGAATTATGTTAAAAAAAACTTAATTGATATTGAGTTAAAAGACTAAATTGTGTTATTAATATGGTATTAAAATTATAATTTTCATTATGAATATTATTATTATTATTATTATTAAATACTCAATTTTCATTCCCTTCCTATATTATTTTTATGTATTAAACATAATTATGAAAAAAAATTATTTTATTATTATTTAATCGTACTAAACATGACATAAATATTTTTTCTTTTATCATTAATTTTTAAAATTATATGAATATTATGTATAATAATATTTAAAACAATAAAAAGTATATATAATTTATATTTTATATATTTTATTATTTTTTAAATTAATAACATATTTTAACATATAATTAAATTATTATATTTTAAAATTTTATTATTATTTTATTAAATATTAGCCCATCCATAACACGGGCTTAATTTACTAGTGATTATAAATTCCAGCTGTTTTTCACATTGGTACTTAAGTGGTCTTAAGAAACTACTGAGCACCTTGGTCCATCTTCTAGGATGTCTGACAAAATGATGTTATGCATGAGAACCTTTTTGTTAAATTTGCATAGCAATCCCATGAAGGAATGGATTTAACCTATTTGTGATACTTTCGAAATCTGGATCGTTGAAAGTCACACATCATTAAATTTATATTTCTATTTTTTAAAAAAAAATAAAAGTGTTGAAAATCACACATCATTAAATTTAGATTGCAATCTCGTGAAGGAACGGATTTAACCTATTTGTGACACTTTTGAACTCCGAACAGTTGAAAGTCACCCATCATTAAATTTTTATTTTTATTTTTTTTAAAAAATAAGAGTGTAAATTAAAAAAGATAGATATAAATTTTTTTACTAATATTATGAATTGCTATTGAAAATATTTTTAAAATTTAATATGAAATTTAATATTTTTAAAATTATGTATTTAAAATAAACTATGATGATACTCTCATGTCTGTAATTGATTCATTCCCTTTCACAAGAGTAAAGAAATCTAATCCCTTATATTAATCTTAACTTTACGTTATATAAAAATTAAATTTAAAAATAATTTTTTATTAAATATTTGTTTAAATCTCAGTGATTAAAACAAAAATATATGATTTATTTTATATTTTGGGAACATACATATTTTATAGTAAGTTTTTTTTAAAAAAAATAATCATCCATTTGTATATATCTTATCAATTTATATATTTTTTGTATTAATTTATAAAAATAATTGTACTTTAGAGTTACTTTGTATATATAAATAATTTAAATTAATTACTTTGAATATAATGAAATACATCTTGTATTATTCTTAATAATGAAAATAAAAATTAAATATTTTTAAAATTTATAAATAACATTTTTTACTGTTCAATACACCAAATAAAGTAAATCATAATACAAATTTAAAATATTAAGCAAAAAATGGTCATATAGACATATAAAAAAAATCATTATTACGTATATGTATTTAAATTTGGATATACATTATTTCATAATAAAATCAAACTCTAAATTATATATTTGTGTTAATTAAAGTATAAATGCATATATTTAATTTATATAACTAGAAATAAGTCTATCAGTTGGTAAAATTATATTTAACTAGTTTTAAGCTTAAATTAAGCTTTTCATTCACATAATTTACTTCAATTTATAATTTGCCCTACATTTATTTTCTTATAATTAGGTTTCATAAGTGATGAATTGTAATTAGATTCTTAAATCAATTTCCTACTTATAAATATGTTTGATAGATGACTGCAAAAATTAATGGATGTAGCTATTTATATGCATTGATTGAATAATTTATATTTCCTCCAAAATATATAATACAAAGGGTGCTGATTATTTATACATGGTTTTTACATTTTATTCATCTGTCTTTGTTTATAATAAATATATTTATTATTTATGTTGAAATTTAAAATCACGTGTAAATATCTAATTATTTATAACATAAATCCTAATCAATTGAATATCGACAAAAAAATCTATTAACATAATTACTTATTACTCAAATAAAATGTTTGAATATTAATTAGTTAGAAATATATTAATATAATTATTTTCAAATATAAATATATAAATTTACTTATTTAAAAGTAAAAATATATTAATATAATTACTTTAATCACAATCAATTGAACATTGTACCTATTTCAAATCTTACATTTATTACTCAAATTAAAAATTTAAACATTGATCAATTAAAAATTGATTAAAATAATTATATTAATCATAATTAATTAAATATATATTAATTGTTACGTTTATTACTCAATTAGAAATTACAATTTACAAATATAAAACACCAACAATACTACATAAATTGCTTAAAATGTCATTGTCTTCGTGAACCTTCTTCAACTCTTTCCATTTATTAAACTCAGATAATAAATTGAGGGGGGAAAAATGGATGCAAATGAAAGGAAAATGTGGTTGTTAAAAAGCTCCCACGGAAAAAAAAATAATTCTAGGCCAAGAATATCCTAATTTAACAGTTTGATATTGTTGGATGTTGATTTTAAGAAACTAATTTATTTATTATCATAAATTATTTATCATTTATTAAAGAATTTATTATCAAATCACTACAACTTTAAGAAAATTTGTATTTATAGATAGATAATTTTCTAGTTAAAATTATGTAATGTCAATGGTAGAAGTACATATATTCTAGTGGGAGCATGAATTTTTTAAAATCTTATATAATTTTATATATATTATTTAAAATATTCATATTAATTGATAAATTTTACTCCACTAAAATATTAAAATATATTTACCTCCATTGAATTTAAGTTCCTTATTCCACCAGTTTATGGTTATACTTGTTATTCTCAATAAACATGATAGCTTTTCTTGCGTTGAAATATTAAAATATACTTATCCTCACAATCCAAGATTCTAGCTCTGCCATTGTAAGTGGTGCATTCTTACTATTTTCAGTAAACATAACAGCCTTTCCTAATTCTTATGACTCACTTAGGATAAATAACAGGATATCATTGATATCCCGTGCTCAAATCCGTACGCAATACTCGAATATACCAAACTGTACAATTATCTCATACTCGAGGATAATAATTTTATTAATTTAATTTATATCTCACTTTAAAATTTTAAATGTGTGAAAAAAACTTAAAAGTTATTAAATATTAAAATGGGATATATATGTTTAAGTGTGTGGTAATCACGACTTGTGAGATTTACAACCTTTTGTGCCCAAACTTGTTTTCTCTTAATTTCTGTTTGTTTGGACAAAAACAAAAACTTGATGGACCTAAGTAATCTCCTTTGTGACCTGCGTAATCTCCTTCCAAATTTTCATTTCTAAGTTCTTTGTAAAATTGATGGAATTTAAATCCTATATATGTGTTAACTCTAACGGAGGAAAACGATTCATCTTTTGAAAAAAAAAAAGAAATTATCTTTTGTCAAAATTTTTATATTTAGTATAAAATATTTAAAATATTTTTCACCATCTTAATAATTTATAATTATATTTTTACAAAAAATATTTTATATCACAATAAATAGAACCTTAGTTTATGGCTAGGACAACAAGGAATGATAAAAACTAGCGAGCACTTAAATAATTGAATAAAGACAAAATTAAAAAAATGTTCAATTTTAAGATAATTTTATTTTATTCCTATTACTTTTAAAAATTTGCAAATTTAATTCTTAAATTTTAGGAAAAAAACCTATAATTAACCCCATCATTCATTTAATTAATCATTTTATTATATTATGTAAATTTATTATTAAATTTTTAAATAAGAATTATTGTTTCATTGCACATAATTTCATAATTTATTTTTAAATATTTAATTAAAATTACATATATAATTTAATTTCTGTTAATTATATTACATAAAAATTATATTCAAAAAATAATATAATAAACTAATGTACAATAATATTGGAATTTTCATTCAAAAAATATTTGAAAAAATTAATTATTTTAATAAAATAATTAATTAAGTTGATAATAGATATTAATTGTAATTTTTATATAATTAAAGAGTTCAATTTGTAAATTTTCAAAGTTAGAGACTAAATGCAACCACTCCAAAGTAAATGGGGGATATTTTGTATTTTTTATTAAATAAATTATTCATGTATAGTAATTTACTAATGAGTATTTAAATATCTAAATAAATATTCATGCATAGTATTTTTACTATTTTACCACAAATTCCCAAGATGGAGAGTCATCATGAACCTCATAGAGGAAGTCCGTCCCAAATACGCTGTGCATGAAGTAGGCCTCCTTATGGGCTTATTGGCCTCTTGAATATCTAGGTTAGCCCATTAACAAAAAAGCCTGGCCTAAGCTTTTTTTCATTTTTAAACCCATTTATCACCTACACTTGATTGATTTTGGGTCTCTATTGGATTATACCCGTTATGGACCCGTCTTTTCAAGCAATATTCAGCCTTAGGTTTTCTACTACAATCTTGACATTTGATTTTTTCCCTCACTTTGTATTTTTGAAAATTTTATGATATATCATTAATACAATATTATATCAATATGATAAAATTTAATTATTAACATATTATCATGTAATATACGAGATTTGACTTAAAAAAACTTGATGTGTAATCAAAATTAATAATATATTAGTATACTATTATGTTAATAATATACTAAAGTTTCTTCCTTTATTTTCATTAACTTTTTGGTCTCACAAGCGCATCCTACTTAATGTTTCTTTCACATTGTTTTGAAATAACTTATACATAAGTATAAAAGAAAATTTTTATTTGAATATTAAAAATTTTGAGTAAAATAAAAGAATTACATATGAAAGCTTGAATATTAAAGTTATTTATTTTCTAAATCTTAAAAAAATGTAATTTGTGTGAGAAACAATTCAATGAGTGCCTTGAGATTAAACAAGTCTATAGAAATTGATGGCAGCTAGTAGAAATCAAATAGGAAATTAAAATTATACCAATAAAATATTCAAGAGAAAAAATTAAATTATTTTAAGAGTTTAAATTTAATTTATTATTAATTTAAATTTTTTTACATTATTAATAAATAAGAATATAACACATAATTAAAAAATTAATATTTTTATCAAAATAATAATATTTTAATAATTTTACTAACTTAACAACAAGTGACGGTATGGAACTCATTTACATAAATAATAAATTAAATTTAAATCCTTATTTTAACCAGATGATTAAAATCATATAATTTATATTTTATGGCAAAAATTACATATAAGTACATTTTTGTATTTCTTGAAAATGGACCTTTCCTAAAAGAAGAAGGCCTTTTTGCCAATTTTCTCTGTCCTATGAAGTTGGTGTCATATTCCGTAATACTGAACCATAACTACATAGATTTACCATAGAAAATGCATGCACACAATAAATAAGGCCTTGGTAAACTGCACAAGCCTGTTACGCAATCAATTGAAAATGGTTCTACACTCAATCTCGTTTTTTGCATCGATGCTTTTAATTGACTCAAAGAAGCTGCCCAAAACCTTGGCCCCTCCTCAACAATCTCTGCATAGAAGCAAACAGAGTTTACTGACATTTAATCACAAAATAAATTTCATGCATGACAATTTTTTGTTTGAATCTGTGGAACAATTCCGTGAGGAAAAGTCTGATTCATCTGTGCTGCGTCCGACGTCGTTTTAAAAGTAACTATGCGAGGGAGTAGGCTTGTATTTATTTGTGATGCATCCGAGGTTTTAACAGTAATTATGTTCAGGATAAGTTTTGAATTTATTCGTGGTGCTTCCGAGATTTGAGCAGGAATGTTTACGCATCACTAACTTGGATTTTCAAATTTGTCTTTTAAATTAAGAATGCATATATATAGCAGAGATAAATGCAATCTTGATTTTAAAAAATGATAAATAAATAAGAACAATTTTTTCCTCTAAATTTACACTTACATATAAATAGAGAAAGTAATTATTATTAATAACTATAATTTAATAATTACAATAACTATGCACTGAATTTAGATTCTTAAATTATTTTAAAAGACAATTAGGATTTTGTATTCGGGTACTTTTTCGGGATACACACACTTAAGTAATAAATTAATAATGTGATTTGTGCTAAATTAAAATAAAAAATTCATATTATTGGTCAGATACTAAGTTCTCGAGTGATCTATACTTATTATTTACTTTAAAAATCTAATAGTAATGAATATTCAACTGTCCCGTGTCCTTTAAAAAAATTAAATATGTATATTTTGGAAATACTCTTTTTGACCTCTGAAAGATTATGATTATGATCACCTCTGATTCCTGATTTCTTGTAACAAGGAGACTAGAGTGAGTACAAATACTGAGATTTTCTGGTTAACGAAATAACAGAAAGAACCTTAATACATATAGTGAATCCAATGATCCCTTGTTTCCAAAGAAGAGGACTCCCAGGATTTTTCCATTGAACAAAAGGGCTTGTTCTTTAATTAGCAAGGATAAGAGTTAATTTTCATGTGGTTAAAAAACAAAAAATTATGAATACAAGATCTCTATTTTTTAATATCAAAAAATTTTTATGGCAAAAAAAAATCACAATTTTTATGGATGAATTTGCAATATTTTGTATAAATTTTGCATAAATTTTAAACACAATTCACAATTTTATTAATTTAAGTACAAAGCAAATAATCTATTTCAATCTCAATTAGTTTCCAAACCATCCGCCATTTTAAGGATGATTACTAATGAAAAATAGTTGTGATACTAATAATCCTCCTCTAATATTTCATTCAATTACAACTGACATCACTTTTTTTTTATAATTATATACTTTTATTCCTAAAACACTTTTGTTGCCATGAAAATACAATAACCTTAACATCTTAATTGTATTTCTACCTCTAGGTGACATTTGATTCATGAGATCATATATTATTAAGAATCTTAATATTTTTGGGGTTTTAATTTGAGGAATATGATATTATCATATTTGGTTCATTTAAAAATATTTTAAAATTTTTTATAATATTATACTTTAATTAATTTATATATTTTTGAAAATATTATTAGATTATAAAAATATTTTTATAAAAAATTAAATTATCAATAATGGCAATAGTAGTAAAAAGTGATCAATGATAACTAATAGTGATAAATAGTGGTTGATAAAAGTTATTGATGATAGATGGCTGTGAGAATAATCATTTGTGATAGGTGATAGCTAATAATGACCATTAAAAATAGGAAATAGTTAACAAATGTTGTCAACGATAATTGATGATGATAATAATCATTTATTGTGGATGGTAGCTAACAATAATTATCGGAGATATGTATGGTCAATTATAGTTAACTGTGGTAAGTAATGATAAAATAAGATATTAAAAGTGATAAGTTCTAAATGAAAAGTTGTGAAAAATAATTTATTTATATTATTAAAATATTTTCATATAATAAGAATGTAAAACATTTATCTCATTCAATGAAAATATTTCAGAGAAATATTTATTTAAAAACATTCTAGGAATATTTACAATTTCAAAAATATTATTTTAAGTTGAATTAAATATGAAAGTCCTATATTTTCTTAAAATATTTTTAAAAATATGAGAAAGGTTTCGTAAATAAAAAATGATCTTAAGTTCATCTTTCATGGAAGATTATTTTCCTAAATTTTATAATGATAAGATATTGCATCACAATCATACATAAAAAAGAATATATTATTCTTATTATTCAAAGGACTGATATATTATTACAAAAAAATTTGAGAAATAACTTTTTAGGAATGTTAATGTTGTCGTACGTCAAAATGGCAAAACTACTTGGATAATACCAAACCTTCCAAGGAAGCGTCCGATTTGGTGCCGAAGGTATTATGCTTGTGTTAGGAGCAATCCTTAGAAGTCCAACTCCTGTATTTTATGCAACAACTTGAATTTTAAATCCTTTCTTGGTTATCCAATATATGCCATGTGTAATTATGTACAAATTCGGAATAAAATAGTCGGGAGAGACAGCAAGACCCAAACTATTTCATGGAATGAAAGTACGTAATTTAAAAAATGTTGGATATAATTAAGCCAAACCACCAAGGTCAATATAATTTACCCCTTAATAACATAACAGCTAAATTATTTGTTGTTAACCCCACAGCTACATGTAATTAGACTTGAGTATGGACCAAGCTAACTATTAGACCATACTCTTCCGACCCCCAAAAAAACAAATTAGGATTTGGATCTAAAAAATAGATACGAAGAATATTGGAGACTTTTTCAGACCCAAATGTTAATAGGATTGGGTGTAGGCCAGCACAAAATACAATTCAACTGTGTACATATATTTTAATATATAAGGAAAAAATTATTATACATTATTTAATTAGTAATATATCAATATATTATCAGATTTAATTATATATTAAATTTATTTTTTTAAAAAAATTAAAATTTAAAATATATTAACGATGATATTTAATAATATATCAATAAGTTATCTAATTAGTGGTGTACTATAAAATTGTCTACCACATAATATGCATACAATGATGGCAATTTAGAGGAAATTTTTTTTTTATCCAGTGAATTTTTTTTCAGTTTAATTCTAATAAAATATTTTGTATTTATTTTAGCTATGTAAAAAATTGATTTGTTTGATTATGTTCTTTTATTAGAGTGAAGTTTAATCTATTCAATTTATCTTTTTATGGATAAAATAAGACAAATTAATATTTCATAAAGATAAAATTATTTCAAAATGTTTTACATGGATGAAAATTAAAAAAATAGTGAATTTCATTGGGATAAAGAAGAACATTTACTCTATAAATTATTAATTTTTAAAATTAAAAATTTAAAATTATTTATAAGTATTTAAATATTTTTATATCAATCATATTTTTATAGAAACAATTATTTTATTTACATTTAAAAATTAAATTATTAACTAAATTTTTTATATAAAATAAAAGTGTTAGGCCACGGGTCAAACCTTAAGTCAAGAGAAATAAAATTTAAGGTCAGGTCAGGCAAACATTTTCAAATATTAAGGCCGGATTTATATTTGAGTCAATATATATAATACACAATTTTATATAAAAGGTTTGGCCTGTTGGCTCCGTACCCGACCATAATTACCTCTGCTTACAATGATGGAGCCGACAAAAATGAATAGTTTTATATTATAAGATTAAAATTATATAATTTATATTTAAAAAAAATTAAAATTATTTCTAATTTTTTTGGTATTTACAGGGACTCCTACCTTTCTAAAAGAAACAAAACCTTTTGCCAATATTTCCTGTGTTCGGAAGGCGCTGCCATCTCTTGTATAATTGAACAATACCTAAATTCAGTATTCACCACAAAAAAAATGTTCTTCACATAATAAATAAAATGTTGTGACCCACACAAGTCTGTTGTAAAATCAACGGAAGATGGTTGTAAACCCTCATCTCCTTTTACGCAGGTGCTTTTAATCGGACCGTAGAAGTTGCTGTACAGCTTGGTCCATCCCTAGCGATTTTTATTGGGAACCAGACAGGAGTTTACCGACTTTCTATGTAAAAATAATGTCACGCGCGTGCGGACCTTTTTGGTGGATCTGAATAGCAACCTCGTGAAGGAGCAAAGTTAACCTCTATTTGAGGTACTTTCGAGGTTTTAACGGTGACAATTACGTATCATTGAATTTAGATTTTTACTTTTTAAAATTTTTGAATTTTTATATATATTTTTAAAAAGTATTAAAAATACAAATATAGCATGTTTTTATGAGCAGTTAAGTCAAGTATAGTGTAGAACTAACCTTTGAACAACAGTGTATACCGCGGATAGTTAGCCCTCTCATTTTAAAAGTACCTTAGTCTATGCAATCTGTACATACCGAGTGCATGTAAGAATTTGTAAGACAACAGAGCCACGATGAAATTCTTAGGTAAAATTCGAGAAGATGTATAGCATTTCAAGAGAATACCTGGTTCCCTGTCTCTCCGTTATTTGTTATCATGCATTCAGATGAAGGATGATGATTCCTTTTGTTAGTTTACATAGCAGTGCATTCCATTTCAATCTCAATTCTCAAATTGTTTCCAAACTGTCTGCAAGTGTGTTTAAAAGCTTAGATTTTAGGATGACTTCAATACCATTAAAAAAATTTGCACTGCTAATAGTTGAAGCCTAACAACCTATTATCCCTCTATGTTGAAGCCTAGCAACCTATAGATAACTAAATATATACTTACAAATCTTGATACAAAGTTGGGATGTAACTCTAGTTGTTGTTTACAAGATGTCAAATTGATTTATACAAAAGAAGAATACAATTGCGTAGAGTAACAAATTATAATTTAGTCCAAGATAATAAATTTAGAAATTCTCAGATACAGTATCTAATTATACCCTGACTTTAGCTCTTCAAAT
Organism: Sindora glabra; assembly: GCA_020226215.1. Classification (NCBI taxonomy): domain Eukaryota; kingdom Viridiplantae; phylum Streptophyta; class Magnoliopsida; order Fabales; family Fabaceae; genus Sindora; species Sindora glabra. The sequence continues at coordinate 58,873,749 of CM035231.1, forward strand.
AATAAGACAAGTATGTAGGAGAAATTCTTAGTTGCACATAGTGTATCTAAGTTGTGTGTAGTGAAACAATTAGAGAATGTAGTACCAGATTTGTGGGATTTTTAATCTTTTGTATTTACATGAAATGATTACTTTCTAAAAGAAGAAAGGTCTTTTACTAATTTTTTGTATTCTAAAATTGCTATTATCATATCTTACAACGTTGAATCATAACTAGATACAATTTTACCATGGAAAAAGGTCTTCAGACAATGAATAGATTAAGCCTTTGTGAACTCCACAAGTCTGTTGTAAATTTTTGGTATGATTGCATACAGGGAAAAATACAAATTGTTTCCTGATAGATGAAATTTACCTCCTTTAATTTTTGAAAATTTAAAAATCATTCTCTTAAATTTTACAGAATTTTAAAATAATATTTTTTATTAATTTAATCAAGCATTTCATCAATTATATGATTTTTTTATGAAGTTTTTAAGCAAAAATAAAATGTTATAAAATATTAATTTATTTTATTATTTTTTGACATATAATTTCACACCTTATATACAAGTATTTAATTAAAATTATTTATATATAATTTAATTTAATTTAATTTCTATTAATTATATAACATAAAGATTACATATGAAAAAATAATAAAAAATAAATATACTATAATATTTTATTTATTATTTAAAAACTTCATGAAAAAAGAATATAATTTAATAAAATGGTTAATTAAGTGGATGGTGGATATTAACATTAAATTAATTTTCAAAGTTAAAGGGAATAATCTATATTTCTTTCTTACCAATAAAAAATAACTATAATATTACTTAGAGCAAACTACATTATCCTTCATGTCTCATTTGTCAAAATTATACATTTTCATCTTTGAAGCATTTTCGTTATCGTGAAATTCAATGACATTAAATTTTTTATTACAACTCTATCTTTAATATCATTCCTCATAATTAAAAAAATTATTTTCTTAAATATTAATATAAAAATATTGCAACAAAATTATATATAAAAATAAGATATTGTTTTAATTATTTAAAAAATGATATATTTATACATAAAAATGTAATTAAATTATTTTTAAATCATGAGGCAACAGAGAACAAAATACAATTTAAAGATTAACATCGTACTTAATATTAGTAAAACTGTCCGAGTGAATAGAAAAATATAGTTCATAAATAATAAGATATCAAATATAATTATATCAACGGAATATAAGGTTAATGTAATTTAATAATATTATATGTAATAAAAATAAGATTTAAAATTGAATTTTGAATGCAAATTTAAGATTGTCAGGAACTGGTAAAGTAAATTTATAAAATTTAATTGAATTAATAAAAATGTTTTGAAACTTAATTTCAAATTTCATTTTTACTATATATTGCATTTTTTAATAAATGATATTAAATATAATTATATCAAATATAATTAAATTTAATTTAATCAATATAAATGTTTCAAACTTAATTTTGAATTTTAATTTTACTATATATTCCATTTTTTTAATAAAAGATATGAAATATAATTATATCAATTGTACATAAGGTTAATGCAATTCAATAATATTATATGTAATAAAAATTAAATTCAAAATTAAGTTTTGCATGCAAATTTAAGATTGTCAGGAATTGACAACGTAAATTTATAAAATTTAATTTAATTAATATAAATGTTTCAAAACTTAATTTTAAATTTCATTTTTACTGTACATTACATTTTTTAATGTAACTTCCCTGTGAATAGCAATCTAGACCATTTGACGTTATCCACATTGTCGCATGAATGATAGACCCAACAAAAATGAATAGTTAAAATGTAGTGGTATTAATAATACCATTAAAAATTAGAAAAGGAGGAGTAAGTATTTATAAATTTACACATGTATTAGCTAAAATGACAACGCGCGAGAGTATAAAGAAGAAAATTCACATAAAATAATTAGTATTAAAATTGACATGCAATTTTTTTTATTATCACGTGTAGGTTAATTTTTTAACTTTAATATCTATGTACTATTTAAATTATCTTTTTATTAAGTAGATAATTTAAATTCTCATCGCATTGAAGCCTGGAAAGCTATTATCATCGCTTGTGAATTCTAACCTGAACTTACAATGTAATTCGAGTTGTTTCAGATGTCAAACTGATTTATACGTAAGAAGATCACAATTGTACAGAAACACAAATAAAATTTAGTCAAATTAAAAGATAATAGAAATTTTAACTAATTAAACGAAGCCCTATATCATTGTTTTTTTTTAAATACAATTTCAATCAATTATATATCAAATTTTAATTTTTTTATAATTTTTTCATCCCTAAACTTTTAAAAAAAAGTGATTTGTTAGTGAATACTTAGAGATCAAGTAGAAATCAATAGAATTTAATGAAAATTAATAGACATCAAATAGGAAAATAAAAATTATATTAATTAAAAATTATTAAAATGATATAATTTATATTATAAAAAACTAAAGTAATATTTAAACAAAACCGTTTGCCAATTTTTAGAGTTACTTTGTACACATAAATAATTTAAATTAATTATTTTAAATATAATGAAATACATCTTGTATTATTCTTAATAATAAAAATAAATTTAATTATTTTTTAAATTTATTTTATAATATTTTATAATTTAAAATAACTTTTTTTATGGTACTGCATACTAAATAAATGAAATCATAATACAAATTTATAAAATCAAGTAAAAAATGGTCAAGTACAAAAAAATAATTCATTATTATGCATATGTATTTAAATTTGGTTATACATTATTTTATAATAAAGTAAAACTCAGAATTATATATTTGTGTTAATTAAAGTATAAATGCATATATTTAATTTATATTAATAGAAATAAGCCTCTTAGTTAGTAAAATTATATTTAACTATCTTTATGGTTAAATTAAGTTTTTCATTCACATAATTTTATTCGATTTATAATTTTGTCCCCACATTTATTTTCTTATGATTAGGTTTCATAAGTGGTGAATTGAATTGTAACTAGGTTCTTGAATCAATTTATTACTTATAAATATGGTTGATGGATGATTGCAAAAATTAATAGATGTGGGTATTCATATGCAGCTACTTCAATATTGATTGAGTAATTTATATTTTCTCCGAAATATATAATATAAAGGGTGCGGATTATTATCATAATTATATTTATTATTTATGCTGAAATTTAAAATTACTTGTAAATATTTAATTATTTGGAACTTAAATCTTAATCAATTGAATATCAGTGTCTCACAAAAAAAATTATTAACATAATTACCGTATTACTCAAATAAGATGTTTGAACATTAATCAATTAGAAATATATTAATATAATTATCTTTAACTATAAATATATAAATATATTTATTTAAAAGTAAAAATATATTAATATAATTACTTTAATCACGATGAATTGAATATTATATCTATTTCAAATTTTACATTTATTACTCAAATTAATAAATTTAAACATTAATCAATTAAAAAATTATTAAAATAATTATCTTAATCATAATCAATTAACAATTTTACGTCTATTACTCAAACGGAAATTACAATTCACTAGAACAGCAACAATACTGCATAAATTGCATAAAATGTCATTGCCTTCGTGAAGCTTCTTCGTCTCTTTCCATTGATTAAACCTAGAGAGTAAATTAGGGGGGAAAAGGACACAAATGGAAGGAAATTATAACTGTCGAAATGCTCAAGTGGAAAAAAACTAACTCTAGGCCGAAAATATCCTAATTTAATAGTTTGATATTGATTTTAAGAAACTAATTTGTTTATTATCATAAATTATTTGTCATTTATTAAAAAGTTATTATCAAATCACTACTGACTTTAAGAAAATTAATATTTATAAATAAATAACTTTTTAATAAAGATTGTATATATATAGTTTAGTGAATAATAGAGTTATATATATAATCAAAATAACTTTTAAGACAATAATAGAGTTATATATGTTTAAGTGAAAGTATTTGTCCAGTTAATTTTTTGAAAATCCAACAAAAAATTATAGAAACTATTCAAATAAATTTTGCCTCACTAAAATATTAAAATATATTTACTTACATTAAATCTAAGGTATTGGCTCCACTATGTTATATATACTTGTTACTCTCGATAAATACTCATGAATACACTAAAATCTTCCCTTCATCAAGTTTGGTATCCTAACTTTGTCACTTGTAGTGTATACTTACTATTTTCGATAAACATGACAGCCTTCTCTTGTATACTTGGCATAAATAACATGATAGTAATAATATCTCGTGTGCAAGTCAATAATCGACATTTGAATGTCGTGAAAACACTCAATATACCAAATTGCAATGATGTCTCATACTAGAAGTTTCCAAAACACTATAAGTTAAAAATAGATAATTTTGTTAATTTAATATATATCTTATTTTATAATTTTAAATATGTAAAAAGAATTCTTAAAAATTCTTAAATATTAAAATGTGGTATATAATTAAGAGTGTGGTGATCTCTAGTTAGGAGATTCACAACCTTTTGTGCCCAGACTTGTTTTCTTTTAATTTCTGTTTGTTTGGACAAAAACAAAAAGTTGATGGACCCAAGTAATCCGCTTCCAAATTTTCACAGGTAATTCCTTGGCAAAATCGATGAAATTTAAATCCCGTGTATGTGCTAATTCTAATGGAGGAAAACCGTTTTATCTTAGAAAAAAATTATCTTTAATCAAAATTTTTATATTTAATATGAAATATTTAAAATATTTTTAATATCTTAATAATTTATAATTATATTATTATAAAAGATATTTTCAAAAAAAGGAATCTTAATTTATGGCTAAGACAACAAAGAATGATAAAAACTAGTGAGCACTTAAATAATTAAATAAAGAGAAAATTTAAAAAAACCTTCAAATTTGATATAATTGCATTTTATTCCTATTAATTTTTAAAAATTTTAAATAAAATTCTTAAATTATAGAAAAATTTACAATTAACATCCACTGTTTATTTAATTAATCATTTTATTATATTATATAAATTTCTTCTTAACTTTTTAAAAAGGAATCATTTTTTCATTATGTCACATTTTACACATAATTTTATAATTCATTTTTAAATATTTAATTAAAATTATATATCTAATTTAATTTCTATTAATTATATAACATAAAAATTGTACATGAAAAATAATGTAATAAACTAATGTATAATAATATTATGATTTTCATTCAAAATATCTTTGAAAAAATTAATTATTTTAATAAAATAATTAATTAAGTTGATAATAGATGTTAATTATATATTTTATATAATAGAAGAGTTTAATTTGTAAATTTTCAAAGGTAATGAAATCAAATGCAACCACTTCAAAGTAAATGGGGGATATTTTACAATTTTTTCTTAAATAAATTATTCATGTATAGTAATTTACTAATGAGTATTTAAATATTTCAATAAATATTCATGTACAGTATTTTACCACAAATTCCCCAGCCGGAGGGTCATCATGAAACTCATAGAGGAAGTCCGTCCCAAATATGCTATACATGATAGAGACCTCCTTATGGGCTTATTGGCCTCTTGAATATATAGACTTAGCCCATTAACAAAGAAGCCTGGCCTGGGCTTTTAATATTTTTAAACCCATTTATCACCTGTACTTAACGAGGTTGGGCCTCTATTGGATTATACCCATTATGGACCCGTGTTTTCAGGCACTATTCAGCCTTAGGTTATCTACTACAATCTTCTTTTTTTTGGTAGAAAGGTTATCTACTACAATCTTCACTTTTGACATTTCCCTCACTTTATTTTCCAAGATTTTATGGTACACTACTAATATAATAGTATATCGATATATGATCAAATTTAATTTGTTGACATGTCATTGTACAATATGTGAGATTTGACTTTAAAATAAATAAACTTCATATGCAATCAGATTTAATGATATATTATTATACTAGTGCGTGAATAGTGCACTAAAAGTCTCTCCCTTTATTTTCACTACCTTTTTGGTCTCACAAGCACATTTCTACTTAATATTATTCTAAAATGATTTATATATAAGTATAAAAAGATTTATTTGTATGTTAAAAATTTTGAGTAAAATAAAAGAATTACATATGAAAGCTTGAATCTTAGAGTTATTTATTTTATAAATCTTAAAAATGTAATTTGTGTGAGAAACAATTCAATGAGTGATTTGAGAGTAAATAAAAGTCAATAAAAATTGATAGAAGTTAATAAAACTCAAATAGGAGAATTAAAATTACAATAATAAAATATTCAAAGAAAAAATAGATTATTTTAAGAGTTTATTTTTTTTACATTATTAGTAAATAAGAATATAATACATAATTAAAAAATAATAATTTTTATCAATAGTAATAATATTTTAATAATTTTATTAATATAATAATATATAAATTTTATTAATATAATAATACATGAATAAGTGCCGGTATAAAACTCATTTATATAAATAATAAATTAAATTTAAATCTTTATTTTCATTAGATGATTAAAATTATATAATTTATATTTTATGGCAAAATTACATTTAAGTACATTTTTGTATTTCTTGAAAATGCTCCCTTTCTAGAAGAAAATTACCTTTTTACCAATTTTCTCTGTGTTGTGAAGTTGGTGTCATATCTTCTAATATTGAACCATAACTATATAGATTTACCATAGAAAATGCATGCACACAATAAATAAAGCCTTGGTAAACTACACGAGCCTATTACGCAATCAATTGAAAATGGTTATACACTCAGTCTCGTTTTTTGCATCGATGCTTTTAATTGACTGAAAGAAGATGCCGAAAACATTGGTCCATTCTCAACAATGTCTACAGGGAAGCAACTGACATATAATCGCAAGATAAATTTCATGCATGACAATTTTTTGTTTGAGTCTGTATAACAATTCCATAAGAGAAGGTCTGTATTTATTTGTGGTGTGTCCGAGGTTGTTTCAAAAGTAATTGTGTGAGGTTGTAGGCTTGCATTCATTTGGCACGCATCCAAGGTTTTAACAGTAATTATGTTTAGGAGACAGCTTGTATTTATTCGTGATGCTTCCAATATTTAAGCAGTATTGGTTACATATCACTAACTTTGGATTTTTAAATTTATTTTATTAATTAAAATTATTAAACATATTAAATAAATAATTTATTTTAATATATTTAATAAATAAATAAATTTAAATAATATGAATTATCACCCATAACTAATATAATGATATATTAATATATTACCAAATTTTAATTCACAATCAGCAGAGCACCACGTTTTCTACCTTTAGTTTGGGCCAGCCACCGCCAGTTACTTGTATCCCCAGAACAATCTTCGCTTCCTTTCTTTCTTGAATCGTAAATTGATGATTGATAAACTGACAAAAACCAAATAGAAAGGACATGGATTCTATTCCAGCCACCAATTACATTAACTTAAAAAGAAGCTAGTAAATATAATTTTAATACTTTCAAAATTAAAAATTACAATTTTTAATGCAGCAAATTTTACAAAGTTGATCTATGTACAATAAAAGTCACAATCAAATTTTTTCATCGCATGAGAATAAAAACATTTTCTAACATAAGTATACAAATATTTCTTATAAAAAATGACTGTGATGCAACATCTTATCATTATAAAATATTTTGTATTTATTTTGGCTATGTAAAATATAGATTTGTTTGATCATGTTCTTTTATTAGAGTGAAGATTAATTTATTCAATTTATCTTTTTATGGATAAAATAAGACAAATTAATATTTTACAAAGATAAAATTATTTCAAGATATTTTACATGGATGAAAATTAAAAAATAGTGAATTTCATTGGGATAAAGAAGAGCATTTACTCTATAAATTATTAATTTTTAAAATAAAAATATTTTTAATATAATTAATAAATATTTAAATATTTTAAATAAATCATATTTTTATGGAAACAATTATTTTAATTACTTTTAAAAATTAAATTATGAACTAAAATTTTTGTATGAAATAAAAGCGTTTGGCCATGGGTCAAACCTTAAGTCAAGAGAAATAAAGTTTAAGGTCAGGTCTGGCTAACATTTTCAAATATTAAAGCCGGATTTAGATTTGAGTCAATATATGAACAATTTAATATAAAAGGTTTGGCCTGTTGGCTCCGCACTCGACCATAATTACCTCTGCTTACAATGATGGAGAAGACAAAAATGAATACTTTGATTGCCTATATGAAATATGTTAAAAAGAAAGAAAAAAATGTGCATAATTATTAATTTATAGATTTATTGGTTAGAATGAAAATGAAAGTGAAGGAGAGACTTTATATAGAATAATTAATATTAAAATTGGCATGCAAACTTTTTTATTATCATGCGTAGCCTAATATGCATGCGTTGTTTGAATTATCTCTTTATTGAGTAATCAACTCATCTAAATCTAAATGTAAATTCTCATTATGTTAAAGCGTAAGGACCGATTGTCCATCTTGAAAATTTTGACTTCCACTTTGGGATGTGACTCAAGTTGGTGTGGGATGCCAAACTAGATCCACGGGGTTTTTTCTCATGGCCCTACTAAAATATATACCGCGAGATTTCAATTTTCCCAAAGAGTTAAAATAATGAGAGTAAAGTTAATTTATTATTAATGTAAAATTTGTTACACTATTAGTGAATAAAAAATAACACTTTATAAAAAAAATAATATTAATAATTAATTTTTATTATAGTAAAATTTTTTAATGATTTTTAATAATATAAAGTAATAGTATAAAATTTATTTATATTAATAATAAATTAAATTTAAATAATAAAATAATTTATTATAATTTTTATAAATATTTAATTGATATAATTTTAATTATTTTATCATTTTTGTCAACTTCCTTATATCACACACTCATTTATTTCCATTTAAAATTTCTTCTATATTAATTTGAAATGACTTACATGTAAGTATTAAGAAAAAAAAATTTCTCAACATTAAAAATTTTGAACAAAAGCAAAAGATTATACATGAAAGTTGAATTTCCTTTTAAAGTTTACTATCTTTTAAATTTTAAGAAATACAAATTGTTTGAGAAACAATACAATGATTATTTCGAAATTAAGCAGAGGTTGATAGAAATAAAACAGAAAAGATCAAAATTATACTAATTGAATGTATATAGAAATTAAAATAAATTATGTTAAATTATAAGATTAAAATTTTATAATTTATATTTAAAAAAATTAAAATTGTATCTAATTTTTTTGGTATTTACAGAGACTCCTACCTTTCTGAAAGAAACAAAACCTTTTGCTAATTTTTCCTGTGTTCCGAAGGTGTTGCCATCTCCTGTATATTTGAACAATATCTAAATTCATATTGGCCACACAAAAAGGGTCTTCATATAATAAATAAAATTTTTGTGACCCATACTAATCTCTTGTAGAATCAATGGAAAATGGTGGTAAACCCTCATCTCCTTTTACGCAGGTGCTTTTAATTGACCGTAGAAGTTACTGTACAGCTTGGTCCATCCTCGACGATGTTCACAGGGAAGCAGACAGAGTTGGCCGATTTTCTATTTAAAAATAATGTCAGGCGCGTGAGAACCTTTTTGGTGGATCTGAATAGCAACCTCGTGAAGGAGTAGAGTTAACCTTATTTAGGGTACTTTTGAGGTTTTAACAGTGAAAATTACGTATCATTGAATTTAGATTTTTACTTTATAAAAAATTTGGACTTTTTTATATTTTTTAAAAAGTATTAAAAATACAAATATTGCATGTTTTTTGGCCAGTTGAGTCTAAGTCAAGTATTGTGTAGAACTAAGCTTTGAACAACAGCGTATACCGCAGATAGTTAGGCCTATGATTTTAAAAGTACCTTAGTCTATGCAATCTGTACATAACGAGTGCATATAAGAATTTGTAAGACAACGGGACCACGATGAAATTCCTAGGAAAAATTCAAGAAGGTATATAGCATTTCAAAAGAATACCAGGTTCCTTTGTCTCTCTCTGTTATTTGTTATCATGCATTCAGATGAAGGATGATGATTCCTTTTGTTAGTTTACATGGCAGTGCATTCCATTTCGATCTCAATTCTCAAATTGTTTCCAAACTGTCTGCAAGTATGTTTAAAAGCTTAGATTTTAGGATGATTTCAATACCATTAAAAAAATTTGCACTACTAATAGTTGAAGCCTAACAACCAATTATCCCTTTATGTTGAAGCCTAGCATCCCATAGATAACTAAATATATACTTAGAAATCAAAAAGAAGAAAGGCCTTTTACTAATTTTTTGTATTCTAAAATTGTTATTATCATATCTTACAATATTGAATCATAACTAGATACAATTTTACCACGGAAAAAGGCTTTAACACAATAAATAAATTAAGCCTTTGTGAACTCCACAAGTCTCTTGTAAATTTTTGGGATGATTGCATACGGGGAAAAAATATAAATTGCTTCCTTTAATTTTATGATAGATGAAATTTACCTCCTTTAATTTTTGAAAATTTAAAAATTATTCTCTTAAACTTTACAAAATTTAAAAATAATATTTGTTATTAATTTAATTAACCATTTCATCAATTATATGATTTTTTATGAAGTTTTTAAGCAAAATAAAATGTTATAAAATGTTATTTTATTTTATTATTTTTTGGCATATAATTTCATACCTTATATACAAGTATTTAATTAAAATTATTTATATATAATTTAATTTATATTAATTGTATAACATAAAGATTATATATAAAAAATAATAAAAAATAAATATACTATAATATTTTAATTATTACTTAAAAACTTCATAAAAAGTATATAATTTAATAAAATGGTTAATTAAGTAGGTGGTAGATATTAACTTTAAGTTTTGTAAAATTTAAGAGTGTAATTCTAATTTTTCAAAGTTAAAAAAAGTAATTTGTATTTCTTTCTTACCAATAAAAAATAACTATAATATTACTTAGAGCAAACTACGTCATCCTTCTCTGATGTTTCATTCAATTACATTTGGCATGTCTCATTTGTCAGAATTATACATTTTTGTGAAATCCAATGACATTAAATTTTTTATTACAACTCTACCTCTAATATCATTCCTCATAATTAAAAAAATTATTTCTCTTAAATAATAATAATGTAAAAATATTGCAACAGAATTATATATAAAAATAATATTTTATTATTATTTAAAAAATGATATATTTATACATAAAAATGTAATTAAATGGTTTTTAAATCATGAAGCAACAGAGAAAAAAAATTCAATTTAAAGATTAACATCGTACTTAATAGCAGTAAAACTGTCTGAGTGAATAGAAAGATATAGTTCCTATATAATAAAAGATATCAAATATAATTATATCAACTGTATATAAGGTTAATGTAATTTAACAATATTATATGTAATAAAAATAATATTTAAAATTAAATTTCAAGTACAAACTTAAGATTGTCAGTAATTGGTAAAGTAAATTTATAAAATTTAATTGAATTAATAAAAATGTTTTGAAACTTAATTTCAAATTTCATTTTTACTACATATTGCATTTTTTAGTAAAATATATTAAATATAATTATATCAACTATAATTAAATTTAATTTAATTAATATAAATGTTTCAAAACTTAAGTTTGAATTTCATTTTTACTATATATTGCATTTTTTTAATAAAAGATATTAAATATAATTATATCAAATGCATATAAGATTATTGTAATTTAATAATATTATATGTAATAAAAATAAGATTTAAAATTGAATTCGAATGCAAATTTAAGATTGTCAGTAATTGGTAAAATAAATTTATAAAATTTAATTTAATTAATATAAATGTTTTGAAACTTAATTTCAAATTTCATTTTTACTGTACATTGCATTTTTTTAATTTAACGTCCCTGTGAATAGCACATCTAAACCATTTGACGTTATCCCCGCTGTTACATGAATGATGGATCCAGCAAAAATGAATAGTTAAAATGTAATGGTATTAATAATACCATTAAAAATTAGAAAAGGAGAGTGTAAAGAAGAAAATTCACATAAAATAATTAGTATTAAAATCAACATGCAATCTTTTTTATTATCCCGTGTAGGTTAATTTTTTAACTCTAGTATTCATGTACTATTTGAATTATCCTTTTATTGAGTAAATAATTTAAATTCTCTTCGCGTTGAAGCCTGGAAAGCTATTATCTATCGCTTGTAAATTCTAACCTGAAATTGCAATGTAATTCTAGTTGTTTCAGATGTTAAACTGATTTATATACGTAAGAAGATTACAATTGTACAGAAACACAAATAAAATTTAGTCAAATTAAAATACAATAGAAATGTTAACTAATTAAAAGAAGCCCTATGTCATTGTTTTTTTTAAATACAATTTTAATGAATTATATATCAAATTTTAATTTTTTTATAATTTTTTCACCCCTAAACTTTCAAAAAAAAATGTGATTTGTTAGTGAATACTTAGAGATCAATTAGAAATCAATAGAATTTAATAATAACCAATAGAAATCAAATAGGAAAATAAAAATTATATTAATTAAAAATTATCAAAATGATATAAAAAAATAAAACTATATTTAATTTTTTTTATTCACAGGAAATACTCGCTTTTAAAAAAAAGCCAATTTTTTTTGTTATTAAGTTACTACATGTCTTACAATATTGAATAATAACTAAATAGATTTACCATAGAAAAAAATCTTCACAGTTAATAAAGCTTTTCGAAGCTACACAAGTTTATTGTGCAGTGAATTGAAAATGATTATAAATTCCAGCTGGTTTTTAAATTGGTGCTTACGTGATCGTAAGAAACTACCGAATACAGTGGTCCATCCTCGAGGATGTCTACAGGGAAACAAACAACGTTTGCCGACAAAATAATTTTATGCATAAGAACCTTTTTGTTAAATTTTGGATTGCAATCACGTGAAGGAATAGATTTAACTTATCTATGATACTTTCGAAATCTTGACTGTTGAAAGTCACGCATCACTAAATTTAGATTTCTAATTTTTTTTCAATAATAAGAGTATAACTAAAAAAAGAGATATAAACTTTTTATTAATATCATGAATTGTTATTGAAATATATTTTTAAAATTTAACATGAAATTTAATATTTTTAAAATTATGTATTTAAGATAAACTATCATGATACTCTCATGTATGTAATAGAATTAATTCTCTTTCACAAAAGTAAAGAAATCTAATCCCTTATATTAATCTTAACTTTACATATAAAAATAAAATTTTATTAAATATTTGTTTTAATCTCAATGATTAAAACAAAAATATATAATTTATGTTATATTTTGGAAACATGCATATTTTCTATTGAGTATCTTTAGAAAAATAATCATCCATTTGTATATATCTTATCAATTGATATATTTAGTATTATTTTATAAAAATAATTATATTTTAGAGTTACTTTGTACACATAAATAATTTAAATTAATTCCTTTAAATATGATGAAATACATCTTGTATTATTCTTAATAACAAAAATAAAATTTAAATATTTTTGAAATTTATTTTATAATATTTAATAATTTAAAATAAGTTTTTTATTGTACAGCATACTAAATAAATGAAATCATAATACAAATTTATAAAATCAAGTAAAAAATGGTCAAATACAAAAAATAATTCATTATTATGCATATGTATTTAAATTTGCTTATACATTATTTTATAATAAAATCAAACTCAGAATTATATATTTGTGCTAATTAAAGTATAAATGCATATATTTAATTTATATTAATAGAAATAAGCCTCTTAGTTAGTAAAATTATATTTAACTATCTTTAGCTTTTCATTCACATGATTTTCTTCAATTTATAATTTTATCCCCACATTTATTTTCTTATAATTAGGTTTCATAAGTGGTAAATTGTAACTAGGTTCTTGAATCAATTTATTACTTATAAATATGTTTGATGGATGATTGCAAAAATTAAAAGATGTGGGTATTCATATGCAGCTACTTTAATATTGATTGAGTAATTTATATTTTCTCCAAAATATATAATACAAAGGGTGCTGATTATTATGATAATTATATTTATTATTTATGTTGAAATTTAAAATTACTTGTAAATATTTAATTATTTGGAACTTAAATCTTAATCAAAAAAATCTATTGAATATCAATATGAACTAAAATTGAAATTTAATCAATTAAATATTAATATCTCACAAAAAAATCTATTAACATAATTAACGTATTACTCAAATAAGATGTTTGAATATTAATAAATTAGAAATATATTAATATAATTATCTTCAACTATAAATATATTTATTTAAAAGTAAAAATATATTAATATAATTACTTTAATCACAATCAATTGAATATTGTACCTATTTCAAATCTTACATTTATAACTCAAATTAAAAAATATAAACACTAATCAATTGAAAAATGATTAAAATAATTATCTTGATCACAATCAATTAAATATATCAAATTTACGTTTATTACTCAAACGGAAATTACAATTCACAAATATAGAACAGCAACAACACTACATAAATTGCATAAAATGTCATTACCTTCGTGAACCTTCTTCGTCTCTTTCCATTGATTAGACCCAGAAAATAAATTAGGGAAAAAAAAAGGACCCAAATGGAAAGAAATTGTAATTGTCAAAATGCTCACGCGGAAAAAAAATAACTCTAGGCCGAAAATATCCTAATTTAATAGTTTGATATTGATTTTAAGAAACTAATCTGTTTATTATCATAAATTATTTATCATTTATTAAAAAAATACTATCAAATCACTACTAACTTTAAAAAAATTAGTATTTATAAATTTATAACTTTTTAATCAAAATTGTGTGGCATCAATAATAGAGTTATATATATATTAATCAGGGTATTTGTCCAGTTGATTTTTTGAAAATCCAACATAAAATTATATATATATATATATATATATATATATATATATATATATATATATATATATATATACTATTCAACATATTCTCATTAATTCATAAATTTTATCTCACTAAAATATTAAAACATATTTACTTACATTAAATGTAAGGTCTTGGCTTCATCACTGTATTATGTATACTTGTTACTCTCTATGAAGATGATAAAATTTTGTCCACTGAAATATTAAAATACACTAAAATATTAGAACACATTTCCCTTCATCAAGTCTGGTATCCTAACTTCATCACTTGTAGTGTATAACTATTATTTTTTATAAACATGACAGCATTCTCCAATTCTCTTGTAACATACTTGGGATAAATAACGGGATAGTAATAATATCTCATGTGTAAGTCCATAATCAATATTTGAATGTCCTGAAAACACTCAGCATACCAAATCGCAATGATATCTCACACTAGAAGTGTCCAAAGCACAATGAGTTAAAAATAGATAATTTTGAATAAAGAAAGAGGTAACTTTGTTAATTTAATATGTATCTTATTTTTAAAATTTTAAATATGTTAAAAAAACCTTAAAAATTATTAAAAATTAAAATGAGGCATATAATTAAGAGTGTGGTGATCTCTACTTATGAGATTCACAACTTTTGTGCCCAGATTTGTTTTCTTTTAATTTCTGTTTGTTTGGACAAAAACAAAAAGTTGATGGACCCAAGCTATCTGCTTCCAAATTTTCACAGGTAATATCGATGGAATTTAAATCTTGTGTGTGTTAACTCTAATGGAGGAAAACGGTTTTATCTTAGAAAAAAATTGTCTTTCATCAATTTTTTTACATTTATATGAAATATTTAAAATATTTTCAATATCTTAATAGTTTATAATTATATTATTACAAAAGATATTTTTTTAAAAAAATGAATCTTATGGCTAGAACAACAAAGAATGATATAATTTATGAATTTATGGCTAGAACAACAAAGAATGATAAAAACTAGTGAGTACTTAAATAATTAAATAAAGAGAAAATTTAAAAAAACCTTCAAATTTGATATAATTGTATTTTATTCCTATTAATTTTAAAAAAATTTAAATAAAATTCTTAAATTATAAAAAAATTTACAATTAACATCCACTATTTATTTAATTAATCATTTTATTATATTATATAACTTTCTTCTTAACTTTTTAGAAAGGAATCATTTTTTCATTATGTCACATTTTACACATAATTTCATAGTTCATTTTTAAATATTTAATTAAAATTATATTTCTAATTTAATTTCTATTAATTGTATAACATAAAAATTATACCTGAAAAATAATGTAATAAACTAACGTATGATAATATTATTATTTTCATTCAAAAACTATTTGAAAAAATTAAGTATTTTAATAAAATAATTAAATTTATAATAGATGTTAATTATAGGTTTTATATAATAAAAGAGTTTAATTTGTAAATTTTCAAAGTTAATGAAATCAAATGCAACCACCTCAAAGTAAATAGGAGATATTTTATAATTTTTTCTTGAATAAATTATTCATGTATAGTAATTTACTAACGAGCATTTAAATATTTAAATAAATATTCATGTATAGTATTTTACTACAAATTCCCCAGATGGAGGGTCATCATGAAACTCATTGAGGAAGTCCGTCCCAAATACGCTCCACATGAAGGAGACCCCTTATGGGCTTATTGGCCTCTTGGATATATAGACTTAGCCCATTAACAAAGAAGCCTGGCCTGGGCTTTCAATATTTTTAAACCCATTTATCACCTATACTTAGTCGAGGTTAGGCCTTTATTGGATTATACCCATTATGGACCCCTGTTTTCAGGCAATATTTAGCCTTAGGTTATCTACTACAATCTTCACATTTGATATTTCCCTCACTTTTTATTTTTCAAAATTTTATGGCACGATTACTAATATAATAGTATATTAATATACGATCATATTTAATTTGTTGATATGTCATTGTGCAATATGTAAGATTTGATTTTAAAATAAATAAACTTAATATGCAATCATATCTAATGATGTATACTAGTGTACTAATAGTGCACTAAAAGTCTCTCTCTTTATTTTCATTACCTTTTTGGTCTCACAAGCACATTTCTACTTAATATTATTTTAAAATAACTTATATATAAGTATAAAAAATTTATTTGTATATTAAAAATTTTAAGAAAAATAAAAAAATTGCATATGAGAGCTTGAATCTTAGAGTTATTTATCTTATAAATCTTAAAAATGTAATTTCTGTGAGCAACAATTCAATGAGGGCCTTAAGATTAAATAAAAGTAAAAAATTGACAGAAGTTAATAAAACTCAAATAGGAGAATTAAAATTATACTAATAAAATA
Organism: Sindora glabra; assembly: GCA_020226215.1. Classification (NCBI taxonomy): domain Eukaryota; kingdom Viridiplantae; phylum Streptophyta; class Magnoliopsida; order Fabales; family Fabaceae; genus Sindora; species Sindora glabra. The sequence goes on from CM035231.1 coordinate 58,891,058, forward strand.
TTCAAAGACAAAAATAGATTATTTTAAGAGTTTAAATTTGATTTACTTTCAGTTTAAATTTTTTTACATTATTAGTAAGTAAGAATATAATACCTAATTAAAAAATAGTAATTTTTATCAATAGTAATAATATTTTAATAATTTTATTAATATAATAACACACATGAATAAGTGACGGTATAAAACTCATTTATATAAATAATGAATTAAATTTAAATCTTTATTTTTATTAAATGATTAAAATCATATAATTTATATTTTATGGCAAAATTACATTTAAGTACATTTTTGTATTTCTTGAAAATGCTCCCTTCCTAGAAGAAAATGGCCTTTTTTGCCAATTTTCTGTGGGTTATGAAGTTGGTGTCATATCCTGTAATATTGAACCATAACTACATAGATTTACCTTAGAAAATGCATGCACACAATAAATAAGGCATTGGTAAACTACACAAGCTTATTACGCAATCAATTGAAAATGGTTATACACTCAGTCTCGTTTTTAGCATCGATGCTTTTAATTGACTGAAAGAAGCTGCCGAAGACGTTGACCCATTCTCAACAATGTCTACAGGGAAGCAACAGATATAGAATCGCAAAATAAATTTCATGCAAGACAATTTTTTGTTTGATTCTGTATAACAATTCCATGAGGGAAGGTCTGTTTTTATCTGTGGTGTGTCCGAGGTTGTTTCAAATGTAATTGTGTGAGGATGTTGGCTTGCATTTATTTGCCACGCACCCGAGGTTTCAACAGTAATTATGTTTAGGAGAAAGTTTGTATTTATTCGTGGTGCTTCCAAGATTTGAGCAGCATTGGTTACATATCACTAACTTTGGATTTTTAAATTTGTTTTTCCAATATTAAAAATGCATATACAGGAGAGATAAATGAAATCTTGATTTTTAAATATGACAAATAAATAAAAATATTTTTTTATTTAATCCACCCTTAAAAATAAATAAAGAAAGTAATTATTATTAATAATTACAATAACTATGCACTGAATTTAGATTCTTAAATTATTTTAAAAAAAGATTAGGCTTTTGCATTTGAGTATTTTTTTTTCAGGATATATATATACACACACACTTAAGTAATAAATTAATAATGTGATTTGTGCTAAATTAAAATAAAAATTCATATTATTGTGTTAAATAGTAAATTCTCAAGTGATGCTTGTTATTTATTTTAAAAATCTAATAGTAATAATGTATTCAACTGCCCCGTGTCTAGTTTATCTGGGTATTATAATTTTGGCTTTTAAAAAAATTAAATATGTATATTTAGGAAATAGTCTTTCTAACCTCAGAAAGATTATGATTATGATCACCTCTAATTCTTGATTCCTTGTAACAAGGAGTCTAGAGTGAGTACAAATACCGAGATTTTCTGATTAACTAAATAACAGAAAGAACCTTAATACATACAGTGAATCCGATAATCCCTTGTTTCCAAAGAAGAGAACTCCTAGGATTTTTCCTTTGAACAAAAAGGCGTGTGCTTTAATCAACAAAGATAAGAGTTAACTCTCATATAGTTAAAAGATAAAAAATATGCATACAAGATCTCTATTTTTTAATATAAAAAAAATTATGGCAAAAAAAAATTAGCACCAATTTTTACGAATGAATTTGCAATATTTTGTACAAATTTTGCATAAATTTTTAAAGACAATTCATAATTTTATTAATTTAAGTACGAAGCAAGTAATCCATTTCAATCTCAATTAGTTTCCAAACGATACGCCATTTTAGGGATGATTACTAATGAAAATAACTACAATACTAATAAGGGTAAATTATATTGTCCTCCTCTGATGTTTTGTTTAATTACAATCAATATTACTTATTTTTTTAAATTATATACTTTTATTCCTAAGGCATTTTTGCCATTATGAAATGTAACAATATTAACATTTTTAATTGTATTTCCACTTCTAGGTAGCATTTGATTCATGAGATCATATATTATTAAGAATCTTAATATTTTTGAGTTTTTAATTTTAAAAAATATGATATTATCATATTTAATTCACTTAAAAATATTTTTAAAATATTACAATATTATATTTTAAAAATATTATTATATTATAAAAAATATTTTCATAAAAAAATAAATGATCAATAATAGCAAGTAATGATAGAAGGTGATTAACGATAGTTATTAGCAGTGAGTGGTAATTGATAGAAATTATTAACAATAAATGATGATGATAATAATCAGCAATAATCACGTATAATAGATAGTGGTTAATAATAGTTCTTAATGATAAGGAGTAGCTAACAAAGATCATTGGCAATTGGTAGTAATGGCAATAATCATTTGTAGCGAGTAGTGATTAATAGTAACAACCAACAATGCATGGTGATAGTTGCAGTCGCTAGTGACAGTTTGTGACTAATTGTAGTCAACCATAATAGGTGATAATAAAATGAGATGTTAATAGTAATAAGTTCTAAATGAAAAGTTAAGAAAAATAAGCTATTTAAATTACTAAAATATTTTTCGTATTATAAGGATGTAAGACGCCTATGTTATTTAATGAAAATATTTTGGTGGAATATTTAATTAAAGACATTCTAAAAATATTTGCAATTTTGAGAATATTTCTCTTAAAGTGAAATTAAATATAAAAATTATATATTTTCTTAAAATATTCACATGAGAAAAATTTCGTAAATAAAACATGATTTTAAGATAATCTCTCAGGAAAGATTATTTCTCTAAATTTTATAACGGTATGATATTGCATTACTGTCATACATAAAAAAGAAGAAATTATTCTTATTATTCAAAGGACTAACTCATTATTATATAAAAACTTAGAAAAATAGCTTCTATGATATTAAAGAATAATAATTTAAAGGTTAACGTTATTGAATTTCATAATGGCTTAACTATTTCATAGAATGAAAGTACGTAATTTTAAAAATGTTAGATACAATTAACCCAAACCACCAAGGTAAATATAATTTATCCCTTAATAACATGACATCCAAACTATTTGTTGCTAATTCCCGCTGTTACATGTAATCAGACCTGACTCTTCCGACCCGGGAAAAGAAAAATTAGGATTTGGATCTGGAAAATAGATATTTGAGGCTTTTTCAAACCCAATTATTAATAGGATCGGGTATGGGCCAATACAAAAAACAATTGAGCTGTCTCCATATTTTAATATATAATATACATGTAATGATTATAATTTGGGGGAATTTTTTTTTTTCATCGCGTGAAATTTACCCTTTTCTCCGTTTAAGATTTTGTTTCACACAAGCAGTTAATAAATAAACTAATTGATAGTTAATAACTTATAATTAATAGTTAATAATTGATAAGTTAATTAATTGTATAAAAATATTTTATAAAATTAACTATTAAATTAATTAAAATTATAAATAATACAAAAAGGCACATTAAATTAATTTAAATAACTATGATTTATTTAAAGATTAAATTATATTAACACAATTAATATATTCAAAAATAAAACTATAATATTTAATATTAAATTATATTTTATAAATTTATATATTTATATAATCATGCAATTTTTATTTTATTATTTATAATAGAATTATATTAGTTAATTTATAAGAGAATTATAATTATTTAATTGTACTTTATGACTTTATGTATTTATTTATATATATTTTTATATATTTAGTTTAAAATTAGAATATAATCATGTTGAAATTAAATTATTTATATTTTATAAAAATAATATTTAGGTTTATACTATAAAGGACATATATTTTAGATAAATAAAAAGATTAAATATAAATTTTAAAAATTTTTAAAGATGTAATAGCTTATAAATCATAAATTATTTAAGGTAACTTATCAAGTTTTTTTATATTTCTTAATCTACCTACAAGCATCTCGTTTGGTCTTCATATTCGACTGGCTTATAATTTGTATGTAATTTTACCGAATCCCACACTTGATTTTTGCCTATTAATGCTAGTTCATCCCTCCTTACAATGATCCATTAAGGAGAATCATAACCAAACATTGCTTGACAGAATAAACTAAGATCAATATCTTCATTAAGATCATACTTATACTTCTGCCAATACACCATGTAGTCATTTAATATTATCGATCTATGTTCTCTAAGCGATCTCTTCAAATGAACTTTTTTATAAGAATCTTCATCTTCCTTTAGAGATGCTGTAACATATCATATTGTGGAGGATTAATGATGAAAAATCAATAGATTGAAATACTAAGGGAATGACTTTTCTTTCTTCTCTGAAGTTTGCAATTTGTGATGTCTAATTCTAACTATCCAACTCATCTACAAGATAAATGGCTTTATTAGATTCAATAATACAGGTGGTGTTAGTCAAATAATAGAATCTATTACCTTTGAAGCCATTGCAATAACCAATAAAAAAATTTAAATATTATTTTAAAAAATTTTAATTAAATTTTATTGATAGTAAAAAATTTTTGTTACATTATTAAAAATTATTCAATTTTTTTACTATCAATAAAAAATAATTATTAATATTATTTTTTTGTGAAATATCATTACACTATTTTAATGTAAAATTTTTATTTTATAAAAGACACTATATTACTAAAAAGTTAAAAGTTTTCAATTTTTTCTATAGAATTTTAATAGCTCTTTTTTTAATAATGTAATCCTGCTCAGGTGAATAATAGTTTGAAACATTTTACATATTTTGTTGCATCAAACTTAAGATTATGCTTGTTTACAATTTTTAAAAGTACTTTTTAATTTTTATTTTAAAAAATAAGAAATTCAGTTTGGAAAGTTGTTTTTATAATTTATTTTTAAAAATTATAACTTTAAATATATAATTTAAAAATAGAAATAACTTAATTTTAGATACTTTTTAAATTTATTTTTTCTTAATGTTAATTTTATAATTAAATAAAATATTTTCTATTTACAACAACATCAATTAATTTTTTTTATTTTCCTTAATTTGAGAATAATATTTGAAAATAAAAAATAATTTTTTAAAATATAAAAATAAAAAATATTCAAACACATTTTAACTTTTTTTAAAAAAAAGGCATTGAGCACTGCGTATTTCCATGAATAAGTTAGGGAAGCTCAAGCGCGATGCGGCTTCAATTTCCCTCGGCGTGTTTCCAAACTTTAAATTTCTTAATGGTGATGGCTGCTTAGGATGCCTTTCTTCTAATTATAATAATTAGGCTCCCTCATCACTTTATTTACTTAATACTTTTGATGCCATTGCAATAATCAATAAACAACCCAAATATTGTTTAAGAATTTTTTTAATTAAATTTTACTGATAGTAAAAAGGATTCACATAATGCAACCACCTGATGTGCATTTTACATTTTTCTCATAAAAAAAAATTAAAAATATGCATAAAGGATTTTTACTTTTTAGTATGGTAAATTTTTATGGATGAATTTTCAATATATTGTGTATAACTTTTCAAACAGAATTCATAATTTTATTAATTTAAATAAAATGTAGAACGTCGGTTTCAATGGCAATTAATTCCAAACTATCTGCAATTACATTTAAATTAAAGCTTAGACTTTAGGGATGACTACCCATAAAAAAATAATTATAATTTTAATAGAGGCAAATTATAATTTTTTTGTTTAAATTTGATCATATTATACTTGATATCCACATTTTCTAGAATTATATATTTCCATTCCGAAACACTTTTATTGTTCCGAAACGTAACAATTTTTAATTGTAATTACATTCTAATGTTATCTCTGATTGCTGGAATATTATTTCATTTGTAAAAAAATTATAACATAGTTATATGTAAAAAGGATAAATTATTTTTATTATTTAAAGAAAGCAAATGCATTTATATGTATAAAAATATAAACAAATAATGTTCGATGATAATAGAGAAGTAGGAACAATTTAAAGATTAATTTCATTCTATTCATAAGGTGAAATTGGTTTAAAAAAATAGATGTATATACTTTTTAAAAAGATAAAGAATATATAATTAAATAAATCATCATGGGGTATTAACTAATAACTTTTTCAATCATGGGGTATTAACTAATAACTTTTTCAATTAGCAGCGCGATATTTAAATCATCTGATGCTAGCCCATCGTTAAATGTGAGACTAAAATCCTATTTCCATGTATGTAGGTTTGGATTTTTATCAATCTCATTTCTCATTAAAAATTTATATTAATTTGATTTCACATCAAATTTTAGTTCTTTTGTATTGTGATTCAATAATTTTATCTCATACATGAAAAGATTAAATTGATACAAAATTTTAATAAAGAACAAAATCCAAGAAAATTTCATTATTAAATGTGAGTTTGATTTTTCCATTATAATCTTGGCTTTTTGTTAGAATATGATAGAGAGGAAAAACATATAGATGATTAAATTTGTATAATTTATAATTTTATAAATGCTTGACATCTATAAATTATTTATATTTTCTCATGATTGCTTCTCATTGATTTTTTCAATAATTATTTTGCATTGCAATGTCTAGGATTATCCATCCTTTAGTAATATCTTAATTTTTTTAGTTAACTCTCTTGGGAGTGAGAAAAAAGGTTTTGACTTATGGAATACAAAACCTTAACCCGAAAGAAGTGAAGTAGGGATTTGTTTTTAATATGCCAACTGTTATGAATATTATTCATAATAGGATCCATATCTATTTTATCAATATTGGACTTAAGTACTCAATTGTTCATTAATTATATCACACATGACCTAATTAACAATAATTTTTTATTAATAAATAATGTATAGCCCATAAAATTATTATTAATTTCCTACTTGAACTTACATTATTTATTAATAGTGACCATCAAAAAGATTAATACTAATATGAAAATAGTATTTTTACATCCATTAGTTTAATCTAGATCATAGGTATCTAATAACATAGAATGTTATATTTGAATGGATATTAGCATTAAAAACATATTAGACATCCACACCTTGTTGACCAACACTATTAACATGTGCAAAAACAAAACTTACACAATTTAATATAATTACATGTAAATCTATATACAATGGGTTTTAGCATTCTCCCAGAAGGCCTAACAAATATCCATAACATGACTACAATAATGAAACAAGGTTAATATATCTCCATAAATATGTCATAATCAAAATGTGTACACATATGACAATATAAAATTTTATTTATAAATCTCAAGATAAACATATCATAATAATGTCATATACCTCAATTCCCACTAACCTAAAATATCAAAAGGTTTTCCATAAACCTATTTGGTTTATATGTTTAATAAAAGTTCACATAGTTAAGCCCTTAGCCAGCAGATCTATGAGCATATGATCTGTGGAAATTTGCTTAATAATAGTAACATATTTGTACACCTTTTCTCTCATATAATGGTATTTCACATCAAAATGCTTTGAATGAGTGAAACTTTTATCATTAAAAGAGAAGCTTATAGTAGCAAAGTTATTGCAAAAGATGGTTAAGGGCTTAACAATGGTTTTCACAATATTAAATTTAGAAACATAATTCATTAACCACATAGCTTGACAAGAAACTTCATAACAAGTGACATACTCTCCTTTTTTGGTAGAGATAGTAACAATAGATTACTTGATGTTTTTCCATGACACAATATTTCTAGCCATCATGAAGATATATTCAGATGTAGACTTTGAATCATTTGGACAATGATATAGTTTGAGTTTGAGTTTGAGTAAGCTGTAATATTAAGATCTTTTGATTTTTTATAAGTTAACATGAAGTCTTTTGTACCTTATAGATATATAAGAACTCTTTTTTGTAGTAGTTTAATACCTCTGATTAGGATCACTTAAGTATCTTCCAAATATATTCATAATAAATGCAATATCAAACCATATACATACATGAGCATATATTATGCCATGTACAACTGATGTATATGGGATCTATTTTATCTTTTATTTTTCTTTCTTAGTTTAAGAACATTGAACCTTTGTAAACATTTCACCCCTTTAAATAGGCAAAGTAAGTTGAGAGTAAGTAGACATATTGAATTTTGTAAAAATTTTCTTGATATACAATTTCTAAAACAAGCTAATGACACTTTGGGAATGATCACGAAGAATTTCAATGCCTAAAATAAATGAGGTATCTCATAGGTCTTTCATTTCAAATTGATGTAAAAATCATTACTTAGCTTTAGTTAGCAGTTTTAAGTCATTGCTTGCTAGAAAAATATTGCACCATATTTAATTATCAATAAATTAGAAATTATTTTATGAGAAAGAATAACTAAGATAACTGATAAATTCGGTTAAGTTAGAAAATTTGTATATGAAATATGAAATAAAATAAATTTACTAAAATTAAAAATATAAGAATATAAATTTGATGAAATTTTGATAAGAAAAATTCATTAGAATTATGAAGTATAAAATTATATATTAATATAAGTAAATGTGTGAGTATAGAAGAGATTTAGGAGTAATTTTTTAAAAATACCCCTAGGACACTATTTTTCTCATATAAACTCTTAAACCTTAATCTTTCTCATTTCTCTCAATTTCTCCATTTCTTCTAACTTTCTCTATATAATCTCTCTACCACTCTATAAATTAAGCAAAGAAAGTATCAATTCTTCTTGATTCTTCATCCAGTTAAGGCAAAAATATTATTTTCATCAAGAATCCCTTCTATTTCTTCTTGGTTGATGAAGAAATTTTATATTTATTTGGTTTTGTTGGGTATTTTAAACCCTAACTCTAGAACCTATGAATTTTAATATGATTAGGATTGAAATATCTTCAAACTACCTTCTTATCACCCTCTTTTATACAAAGTAAATGGATAATTTAGCTATTTTATAGATTTATAGCTATATAATGGTATTGATAGAATATTAGTTATTTTGTAATTTTTCTTGAATTTTATCTATTTTGATGTGATGGAAGCAATAAATGATAAAAAAAAGTAATATGATATGATAGGTAAGTGTATTAATAATTATATTAAAGTTTAATATGTAATGTATATGTTTGGAGGACATTTATGATCAAATAAATTGTAAATTTTTTGCAAAAAACTATAATTTTCATGTATGAATTTAGTGACAAATTGATTCTAAAGATCTAGAGGCAAATCTAGCTTTCAAAATCAAGTGACCAATCAATTTTACGTGTCTAGAGGTAATTTTAGGACAAGTAAATTGATTAGTTAATTGATTCAATGAACCCAAAATTTTATGATAATTTTGAAAAGGTATAACTTCTTCATCTTGTATTTATTTTAAACGAATTAGCTATCATTGTAAAGGTAATTAAGTATACTTTCAAATGGTTTTAAATCAATGTCTTATATATATATATATATATATATATATTGATATATTATCAAAATAGTGGATAGAGGTAAAAAATTCAAGATTTCGAATGATGAACTTTTTGTATTTATCTTTAAAAAAAGCATAATATTTTGAAAACTTAGCCAATTTTGGCAAATGACCAGTCTATAAAATGTTAATTGAGTTTATTTTTATATGAAATAAGTTTCATAAATAATATATTCATAATTTTTTAGTTAGTTATAAAATATCACTAAAAGATCATAACCATAATGACCATATAGTAAATCATATATAACCTAATATGTTTTATGTTTTTATAATTTATAATGGCCCAACATAGGTGTTTGGTCTCTAAGCATTAAAGATAAAGTGGTTTATGATAATTATAAAATGAGTACATGATGTACATGATTTGAGCAATCATGAAATGAGAAAGTAGAGTTGTATGATATAATATGTGTTGTAATAAACTTATTATGTTACTTATGGGATGAAATAGGTTGAGAAATATTTTGTAGATTAATTACTATGATATTATGAATGCTTGTAACTATACAAGAAGGTATAATGATGTTGATATAAATATTGTGATGTACATTAAAATTGAATTATGACTATTTTGGATAGAGTTTGAACTTTTGTATTTAAAATTATATTATGAATCATGTTACGAATGGCAACAAAGATAAGAAATATAATAGGGGTGATATTGTGAATATTAGATGAAAAATTCCTGGTGACATACTTATGGAAGGTACAAGGTAAACTCTAGAGAAATAGATATGGAAAGCTTATGGATGGTATAAGGTTGACTCGGGAGATAAAGGTAGATAAATGTATTTTATTTATTACTCACTATTCCAAATAAGATGTGACCTTGAGTGTAGTTAATCATGAGTATTCTTATATGATATATTAAAAAATGAAATGATTATATGTTAATCATATTATTATTGGCTTTTAGTTACCAATATACTTAAATGTAATATGATTAGTCAAAGGAGGATAATTTAATAGATAAGTTATCATGGTTTATTGATATTATTATACATTATTCACTTATTAAGCCTCAGATTCACTTCTCCTTAATTTATTTTATAGATTTTTAGATTGAGCCTCTACATCTACCTTCTTAGAATTAAATTTCATGGAAAGTTATTGATGATAATATAGTAGTACAGAATCTTGTATATAATATATTTTAGGCCTTATTTTATTATAAATTTAGGTAAGCATACCTAACTTCCTCCTCTTTTATAAACCTTAATGAATACCAATAAATGTTTTCTTTTTAAACTACTCTTTTTTTATATATATGCATAATACTTATTAGTCAAGATCAAGTTAAATAATTAAGAATAGGTTAGTGAAAATTGAAAAATAAGTTTCATGCTGTCATGATCGAATTAGGATCATGACAAAAAATGTCATCAATATATAAGATCAAAATTACAAATTTGCCAGCACTAAGCATCTTATAGTGGAAATAAAAAAATAGGTTCCATGCTAGTCATGATCGAATTAGGATCATGAAAAAAATGTCATCAATGTATAAGATTAAAATTAGAAATTTGCCAGCACCAAGCATCTTATAAATACACTTATTCTCCTTAAATTTGATAGAGGTAACTATTTCATGAAACTTGAGATACCATTGCTGAGAGACTTATTTTAAATCATATATGGATTTTTTCAATTTGTACACTACACCTTTTTTCTCATAATCCATTTGGTTGCTTTATGTACATAATTTTAGATTGATCACTATCTAAGAATGTTATTTTCATATTCATCTAGTGCAGCTCCAGGTTAAAGTGAGTAACAAGAGTCATGGCAATTCTAAAAGAATTCTTTTTTGATACTAGTAAGAAAGTTTCTTTATAATTCACTCCTTCTCTTTGAATGTAGCTTTCAGCCACAAGCTTTTTTTTATATCTTTCCATTTGCCCATAAGCATTTCACTTAGTCTTAAAGACCTATTTACATTTAACCGACTTATAATTTGCACGTAATTCTACTAGATCTTATACTTGATTTTTGCCCATTAATGCTAGTTTATCCTCTATTATAGTGATTCATTAAAGAGAATTAAAACTAAATATTGCTTGAGAGAATGTAAAGGATCAATTTTTTCATTTGGATCATACTTATACTTTTACAAATACACCATATAGTTATTTGATATTATTACTTTACACTTTTTAAATGATCTCTTTAAATGAAGTTCTATATTAGAATCTTCATCTTTTTTCAAAAGCTATAACATCTCATGTTATGAAAAATCAAAAGATAAAGAACTAATATATTGAGATACTGGGGAATGACTATTCTTTCTTCTCTACAATTTGTAATCTATGGTATCTGACTTCCACTCATCCTCTAAATAGATGGCCCTTTTAGGTTTAATAACCCAGATGGTGTGAGTTAGACAATAAAATTTACTACTTTTGGAGCTATTACAATAACTAACCAAAAACCCAAATATTATTTTAGATTTAAGTTTTCTAGTAGCAAGAATGTATAGCTTCACTTTCACTTTACAATCTCAAATGTGGAAATAACTAAGAGTTAGTTCTTATTATCTAGCAGTTCATATAAAATCATGTGTATAAATTTACTTGGTGCCTAATTTAGTATATAGCTTACAATCTTTAATGCTTTTCTTTATAAAAAGTTTGGAAGCATAGAATGGGAAAATATATATCTAAATATATCAAAAAGTGTTTTGTTTCTCTTTTCGACTATCCCATTTTATTCTACTGTACTAAGATAGTTTAGCTAGCCTTAATGCTATACTTTTATAGATACTTGGTAAAAGAGCTTAGGTTCCTCCTAGTCTTATCATATCTACTATAATACTTTCTTCCTCGATCTAAATTGACATATTTAATTTTCTTGTCATATTTAAGCTTGATTACTATCTTGAATGTCTTGAATGCATGTAAGTCTTGAATATATCTAAGGATTTTGACTTTTCTACAAGTAACTCAATCCATTCAAACTTTAAATAGTCATCAATGAAAGTAATAAAATATCTCTGATATCCTATTGCTGTAAGCATAATAAGGTTATAGATGTTGATATGAGTTAGTTCCAACACTTCTTGTTTTCTAATTCCTTTTGCTTTTTTAACTTTAGCAGTATACTTCTTATTAATATAGTCCACACAATGTCTAGATTAGAGAAATTAAGATTATGTAGAATACATTTTTTGATTAACTTTTGAATTTAATCTCTAAAAGTGTAACCTAAAGGAGGAGTTTTTTTTAATTCTTTTTCTTTTCTTCCTTATAATTGTATTAACAGTATTAAGGGAACTTGAATCTAGACATATCTTGTATAATCTATCTATTAATTTACCAATGCCTATTATAGTTATACCTTGAAACAAATTCACTATTTTGCCTTCCAAAATTATAAAATTACCCTTATGGATCTAATATTACAACTAATATCAAGTTGCTTCTTATAGAAGCTACAAAGATGACATATTCTAGTACTAGTCCATGTCTAGTAAACAACTACAAAGACACATCTTCAATAAGCTTTACTCCTATTTTCTCACTATTTTTTACTTTGATAATTAACTAACAATTATCTGGTCTTATAGAGTTTTTCAATGATTAAAAAGAATTATTAATATGGATTATGAAACTAGTATCTAACTACCATGTATCTGATGGCATATCTATCAAATTGGATTCTAAAAAAACATTAACCTAATCCTTTCTTATTATTCCATTTAGCGTCTTTTCAAAGTTTATTACATAATGTCTAAGGAAAATCATATCAACCATTAATATATGTACAATATAATCATGCTAAGGTTTTCCTCACAAAAATTAAATATGTAACCTTACATAGTATCATGTTATAAAATCAAGATACCAAAAGGTATTTTAAACTTTACAACACAATACAACAATCAAATATCACTTTAATGAAAAACTAACATCAAAGGACATTAAGTATTTTAGATGCATAAGACTTAATTTTATACTTGCATTATAGCCAATAAACTATATTAATCATATAATACTGAAGGACATTTAATTCCATTAATACAACTTCTTCTTTTTAAAATGTTTTTCCTTATCAAAATCTAATAAATTTTTTTATACAACTAGCCCCATGATGGCAAGTATGTAATTACACAAGTTTTTTATGGCATAATATAAATAATTTGTAATTTTCCTTTAACAAGATTACACTCTAAAAATTGTTAGAATATACAAATGATGTTTAAAAAATTCAGATAATAGATAATACTTTAAAAATTATACAAGAAATATTTAGGCTCAAAATAAGCCCATTTAAATATTCAAATAAAATAAATAAAAAATAATTAAAATTATTTTTATTCAAAAAAACTATCCATTAGAGAGTGAAGCAGGTTGTGCCACCATTATTGTTAATAAGGTGGCATGTACAGCTAGGCATGTACATGGCACATTATTTTTCTTCTTCTCCAGCAAAAACTAGAGCATGCAGGTTTAATATATAACCCAGTTTTGACTTGGAAAACAAATTGATAATTTTACATTATTTTAACCATGATTTTTGTAGATTTTCTCCACAGAATCACCTAACTTATCCTTCTACAATTGAATTTGATAATTTTGTCTCCAAAAAAATATAATCATTTGAATACCAAAAGATTCAAAAGCTTGGAGTTAATGATTATGGAGGTTTTCAAATTTTAAAAGGGAAAATTTCATATTTTATGCTTCTCATATCACTTATAATCCCATTAAAAAACCCAATTCTAACCACCCTTTTCTTCTCTCTTAATATTTTTAAACTTATAGTGATAAAAATGGAGGTTTAACAATAATATTTTGGGTGGTTCATGGCAATTAGGCTTCCGGTTTCTCTAATTTTTCTATATTCAAAACTTATACAAGATACAAATATAGGCTTTGGTATTTATAATTTTTCTATTAATGTTTGATGCAGTTCCTCATAATACATATATTATTTTTTAGGTTCTCTACTTTTACAACATCCATGGTTCCTCCTAACAACATACACACACATACTTAAATAGCATAAAATTAATAAGTATAAACTAACAAAAGAACCATGATGGAAGCACATAATAACACATACTTAAAATTGTCCAAAAAACCTAAAAACTTATGGAAACATAAACTTATCGTATACAATTGAAGCTATTTGAATTTATTATTTGTATAATTTTCTATAAGAAGGCCAATAATATCCATACAGATTTACATCAAAATCAACCACAATCAAAATCTATAACTAGGTTCTAATACCAATTTTATGAAAAATTTCATTATCGAATGTAAATTTGATTTTTACACGATAATCTCAACTTTTGGTTGTAGTATGATAGAGAGGAAAAACATACAGTTGATTAACTTCATGCATTTTATAATTTTATAAATACCTAACATCCGTTAATCATTTGCTTTCTCTAATGATTGCTTCTCATTAATTTCTTCAATAATCATTTGCATTGCAATGTCCATGATTATCCGTTTCTCAGCAATTTCTCGATCTTTAATGAGAAAAGAGGTTTTGACCAATGAAACATAAAACTTTAACCTGAGAAAGGCGAAGTAAGGATTTTTTTTTAATATGCTAACCAAGTTATAAATCATATCTATAATAGGATTTATATTCATTTTTTTAGTATTAGGTGCAAGTACTCAATTACTCATTGATTATGTCATATAAGACCTAATTAATAATAATTTTTTATTAATAAATAATGTATAATTCATAAAATTATTAATATAAAATTGATATAAATTCAATCTCATAATTACAAGGACCAAAATAGATTTTTAATCTACATGTAATGATTAAATTATGTGGTATTAATAGCATCATTAAAAAATTAGTATTTAAGTTTTCATTTTCAGGTTTTCTTATAAAATAAAAATACTTAAAGGTTAAAAATTGAAAATTTTAAATAGCAAAAAATTAAACTTTTATAAAATAAAACTTTTAGCAAGAGAGGTGTCACTATTAGATTTTCTATTATGAATCTTTTAATTCGATAATAAAATAAGATATAAAAAGGTTTAACCTAATATTAAAGCGACTGAATAGATTTGACCTAATGACAATCTAGTCCAATTGATGTGATGATAGGTGTGATAGATCAATCCATTAGTGTTATCAATATAAATAAAGATCACTACTTCTAAACTCTATGATTGATTTTTTATACTCCCATTGATGTAAAAAATCCTCCCCAATTAAGTTTTCATTTAGAGTTGATAGGAGTAAAAAAAATTTATTGGAGTTTATAATTAAGACCGATCAATAATTATTTGTAGTCTGTAGCGAATCCTGATTTTACTTTTGTTTCTTAGTGGATTCATTAGGTAACAATAAATTATTTTATCCATATTTAATATTATCTTTTAATATGATACAATTGAAATTATTATTTTATAAAACTTTGATTTTAGCAGTTGCAACTTATAAATTATTAGTTCTATGAAACATGTTAAAAAGAAAATAAGAAAAGAAAACGTAATTATTAATTTGTATATATGGATTAGTTAGAATGACAATGAAAGTGTTGGAGATAAATTACTTAAAATAATTAATATTAAGAGAATACAAGTGCATTCTTTTTGGAAAGAAGTAGATATAATTTTTTATTTAAAATTGTAAATTCTAGTGAAAAAATAATAAATTCTCAAATAAAATTGTATCTTTTTCTCTTCAAAATTAATAAGAATTTAATAAAAAAATGGAAAGAATCTAAGTTCTTATTTTTCCAACCTTAAAGCTATTTTCTAAATTCTCATTTTGTTGAAGAGTAGAAGGCTATTATCCATCACTTGCAAATTTTAACTTGAATTTGTAATATATAGCTCTACTTGTTTGAGATGTCAAACTGATTTGTACAGAAGAAGATCACAATTACATAGAGGAACAAATTAAGCTTGGCCAAAAAGGACATGAGAAGTGATAACGAAACATTAGATCTGTGGTTTTTTTTCAACTTTTTTTAAATACAATTTTGTTCTCTTAATATAAATATTAATGTGATTTAGTTTCTTTGATTCTTTTAAATGTCTAGTTAGTGTAATTTTAATTCTTCTATTTTATTTTTAGTTAACATTTTGATGTCTAAGTTCAATTTTACTCAGTATTTCTTCCATATTAATATGAAATTTCTTATATATAAGTTGTTAGAATTATTTTATAAACTAGTATAATTAATAATAATTTATGTTCTAAGATTAACGAATTTATAAAATTTGTACAATATTTGATTAGGTCCAAGTTGATAATCATGTTATTATTGAGTCTAATTTGAACACTTGAACCTTAATGGATGTTTTATTATGTGAACTGTTATTCCTGTGTTTTTTATGATAGGCAACTGAGAGAAATCTCAAATCCCACTTTATATATACTCATGGTTGCCTTGTTAAAATACAAGACTAGCAACATATATTAGGAAAGAGAGTTAGGCAATTCCCTTCTAGCTCTTTATAATATTTTCTTTATCTTTCATCAAAGAATACATCAGATTTATTATCAAAGACATCTATTAATAATTAGTATAATTTTTCATCCTAACATATTTCATGATAAATTGATTTGCTCAAATTCATATGCTATGTAATATAATAAATATGATCTTGTTATTAACTTTTCAATTTTTATCTAATTTTTCTAATAGTAAGCATAAAAAAATTTATCTATATGTTAATAATTTGAAAAAATCAAAGGATTACATTTGAAAGTTTGAATTTTTTAGGTAGTGTTTGATTTGTAAAATTAAACATTTTTGAAAATTTTAATATTTTTGAGAATGTGATTCCCAAAACTTTAATTAGTGGGAATATGACATTTCTATATTTGATTCAATTAGAAATATTCATAGAAATATTATAATATTATATTTTAAATATTTTAAATATTTTTAAAAATACTATTTAATTATTAAAAATATTCTCGTTAAAAATTAAATAGTTGTTAGTGATGTGTGGCGATTAATAGTAATTAATAATAATAGGTAGTGATAGCAAATGGTGGCTCACAATGATCAATAGAAATGAGTGGTGGCCAGTGATAGTTACTGATAATGGATGGTGATTAACGATAGTTACTGATAATAGATAATGGTTAGTAGACATGTAAAACGGGCTGTGGGCTGCAAGTGTAAGGCAATCTAGTCTCATTTTTTAAGTCAAATTTCATTATATGTTTCTACAAGCTTTTTAATTTTTTAATAATTTTTAAGTATTTGAAAATCTTTTAATCTAATTCAATTTTCAATTCAATATACAATGTTCTAATATAATTATTTTAAATTTATTTGACCAATTAATTACATTAAATTAAAAAAATCTAATTACTTAATTACAATTTATAAAAAATAGTTTTTTTTAATTTAACTTAATCTGATATTCCTTTAATGTATCTTTCTCAACATTTAGAATTTGATACTTAATTCTTATATGTATACTTTTAATAGTTTAATTATTTTTAATTGTAAAAAAGAAAAAACATATGAGCTACCTACAACCCTCGAGCTACACATTGGCTACTACAATCCTAATAGAATATGCTCATTTCTTATGTGGGCTTATGCAAGTATGCCCGTGCGAACTTGCTTTACATAGCCCATCCTGCCCTAACTTAGATACCTATGATTAGCAGTGATTATTAATAATTAGTAGTGGTTGACTGTAATTACTAATAATGAGTGATGATAAATAGTAGTAATTGACAGTGGATAGTAGAAAATAGCGATCATTAATAGTGGACAGTGATACTAATAATGAGTAATGATCGATAGTGATCTTCCTCAGTAGGTAATAGCCAACAATGATTATTGAAAAAAGGTGATGGTAAGCAATAGAGGGTAATGGTGGGTGATGATCACTAACAACATGTGATAGTGAGCGGTGGTTGATTGTAATAAGTAATGTAATGAGCAAAATAATCTTTTTATATCAATTAAATATTTTCATGTCATGAGAATATAAGATACTTACTTTTCATATGAGAATATTTTAGGGTAATATTAAGTTTTTAACATTCCCAAGGATGTGAATATTTCTAATTTTTTTTAAATTTAAATCAAATACAAAAATTTCATATTTTCTTAAAATATCAAAAAAATTCAATGAACTAAACGTCACTTTAAAAGTTTCTTTACCTTCTAAATTCTTAAAAATATGATTTGTTTAAGAAATAATACAATAATTGCTTTGAAATCAAATAAGATTTGATTGAAGTTGATGGAAGTTAACAAAAATCAAATAATAAAATTAAAATTACACCATTAAATGTTTAGAAATAAAAATTACATAGTTAAACCTTTTTTTATTCACGGTAAATGTTCACCTGCTAGAAGTAAAAATCATTTTACCAACGTTCTATTGTGGGGGAAGACTACAGTGCCCTGGGGGGTTTTTAAACCCTGAGTATGTGTCACAATCTCATCCATTGGATGAGATTACCAAAGACTTAGGTAATCTCATCCAATGGATGAGATTGTGCCACACCACCCAGGGTTTAGAAACCCCTGGAGCACCTTAGAATTCCCCTCTATTGTGTTCTGAAGTTGCTGTCATGTACTCATATCTTACAGTATTGATCCATAACTAAATCTAGTTTCACCATTAAAAAAGGGTCTTCACAAAATGAATAAAGCCTCTGCAAACTACACAAGTTGTGCCGTCAATTAAAAATTGAAAATTGTTCTAGAAAAGAATTTGTTTTTTGCATAGATGCTTTTAAGTGACAGTAACGATAAGAAGCTGCTGAGCATCTTGGTCCATCCCGAGGATGTCTAAATGGAAGAAAACAGAGCTTGCTGACTTTTCATCTGTAAATAATGCTCTGCCCGAGGACATCTCTATTGGATCTAAATAGCAATCTCGTGAAGGAGCAGACTCTGAAACTTCTTCGTAATACTTTGGAGTTTTGAGCAGTTTAATTAGGCAGTACTGAATTTTTTTGTTAGGAGGTAAGGTTGGGAGGAAATACAACCATAAATGAAGGCTGTAATAAAAGAGGGAAAATACATCAAATGATAAAAAGTACATAAAATTAAAATAGCAGAACTTAGAGAATAACCCTAGCTGCATACCCAAATAAATAGTAAATTGATAATGTGGTTTGTGTTAAATTAAAATCAAATACTTCATATTAGTTGTGTTAAAAATGAGATCAATAAATATAAAATTGTCAAGCAATAAAAGATTTAATGGTAATAATATGTTCAACAAAATCTGATATTAATAATGTTGTAATCCACACCGTAAAAATTTATCTGGGTATTGTAGTTTTGGCCAAGATATAAATTAGGAAAGAGATAAATATAAGAATTTATTTTGTATTAAAATGAAGTCCTGGTAGAAAAATTATGAATAACGTTGTGTTTGGTACAATGGATTGAAAAAGAGTGAAAAAGAAATGAAATGTTTATTCCGTAATTATACTTGTTATAACAAATATTATAGAAATAGAATGGAAAAAAAAGGGTGCAATGACAAGAATACTTTTAAAAATAAAAAAAGTATAAAATTGAAATTATATTTATATGATAGAAGGTATTGTCAATTTGTCATTTTTTATTTATAACTTTTTAATAATTGAATCTATATAATTATATATAATTTACAATCAAGCATATATATTAAATAATAATATATGTTAAATAAAAATATATAATATGATCAATACTAAAAAATTATTATATTTAATTTTAATTATCAAAATTATAATTAAGAAAAAAATTTGTAATAAAATTAATTTACCAATTTTTATAAAGAATATAAAAATATTTTATTTTAAATTTTATTATTAAAAATATAATTACTAAAATATTTGAATAGAAAAATATTGAAAATTGATTTTATTTTATTATTTATTAATAAAAGATAATGTTGAAATATATGATATATATGAGGGATATGGATATAAAAAACTTATTTCATAAATGAAAAAATGATCATTTCATCACTTTTATTATGTATTAGAGATTCCATCATTTTATGAAATAGCCATTTCTTAAGAAATGCACATTCCTATTCTATAATATTTACTAAACAATCTTTTGTTTATTCCATTCCATTTTATTATATTAAATCAAACAAAATATAGGAAGTTCAAGGTCACTACTCATATTGACACACATATTACTTTTTTTAATTAACCACTTAATTTTAATAAAATAGTTTATTTTATTTAGAAATATTACTACCTTGTATTACTTATCATTTATTAAAAAAAAGTACTACCAAATGAGTGTTAGGGATTTGTTTAGCATGCAATTTTTTTAAATTTGATTTTATTCCATTTTAATAAAAGTAATTTCAATTTATTTATAATTGAATTCTATTGTTTGGAAGCTTTGCTGAAAATAATAATTTTAATTTAATTTTAAATTGATTATTTTATTTAAAATGCATTGAAAAATATATACAATTCAATTGAAAAGTAGATTTTGATGATATTATGATAAATATAATGTTAGAAAGAGAATAAATATTTTATATAATATATTTTTTAGGCAAAATAAAATGAATTTCAGTGAAATCCTTGCTAGATTTAATGGATTTTATAATGATGTAAATATAATTAAAGTAGCAATTGCAAATAAAATGAAATTTATTTTTACTTAAATTCAAATATTATTTTAAAAATAAATTTATTTACAAATGAAATGATACGTTATATTTGACTACATTAAACAAGGGGTTAAAATTTAGAAAAATTATCAACCATTTGAAACGTGGTCTGTCTAGGATGTCTTGCGACTATGAGATTTTGGCCCTTTCGTGCCCTTTTCTGAGTTTTTAATTTCAGTTTTGTTTGAATTGAAAGAAAAAAAAAGCCTATGTGACCTAAGCAATATCCTTCAAAATTTACACCGTTCATTTCTTTGTAAAATTGATAGAATCTAAGTCCTATGAATCCAATGCTAACTCTAATTTAGTTTATGACGACAACAACAAAGAATTCTTATAAGTAATGAATATTTAAATGATTAAATAAATTATTCATGTACAGTATTTTAATATAAATTCCCAGCAAATGTGAAGTCCTCATGAAGCTCATGGTGGAAGTCCGTCCCAAATATGCTATACATTAAGAAATACATTTTTTTCTAAATATTTTAATAGTACAGTAATATTTGACATTATTTTAAGAATTTTATTTATCATTATATCTGAAATTTGAATTCAAAATTATATGTATTTGGGTTAAGTGAATTAGTATTACTATTATTATTTAAAAAAAAAATGCACGTCCAGTGATTCCCCATTATTCTTTAGATTATTAGGATTTAGGATAACTGCGCATATTTACCTAAATTTTAAAAGTTAAATTAAAAAAAATTAAGACACAAGATGATTTATATAATTTTTTAATTATATGATAATAATACATAATTTAAAAATTTTTAAAGACTATGGCGACTTCTAATTCCTGGTAATTAAGCTCAGCCACTGATCCAAGAACAAGGAAGCTGAGCACAAATACTTAGATTTTCTGGTTAACGAAATAACAGAAAGAACCCTATTACATATATTGTAAATCCGATATCCCTTGCTTCCGGTTTGCAACAAAGTCTCCTTTGACTGCAGTTCCCGGATTTTTCCTTTTGATCAGAAAGGGGCATGCTTAGTTAACCAAGACAAGAATTAGCTCTCGTATGGTTAAAAAACTTAAAAATATGCACACAAGATTTTTATTACTGTGTATTGTAAATTTATATGCATGAATTTGCAATATTTTGTATAAATTTTGCATAATTTTTTACTTTTTTTTTTGTGTGGTGTTCTTAAGTTACCGTCATATCTTACAACATTGAACCATGACCATAAAGCCAGATTTACCGTAGAGAAGGGATCTTCACATAATGAATGTAGCCTTTGTAAACGACACAAGTTGTGCAGTCAATTGGAATATTTGAAAATAGCTCTAAAACTCAGTCTCGTTTTATTGCATAGGTGCTTTTAAGTGACTGTAGTGCAGGTAAGAAGCTGTTGGGTGCCTTGGTCCATCCCAATATGTCTACAGGAAAGCAATTTGCTAGCCTTTTATCCGAGGATATATAATGCTATGCACGAGAATCTCTTTGCCGGATCAGAATAGCAACTTTGTTAGGACGTAGATTGTGAGATCTGTACTTATACATCTTAGATATGAACAGTGACCATTACGTGTCATTGAATTTAAATTCTCAAATTATTTTGTAAAAAATTAGACTTTCACGTTCAGATTTCTTTTTTAAGAATATAGGTATTCAAATAATAAATTAATAATGTGATTCATAATAAATTAGACTAAAAATTTCATATTTATTGTGTAAAAAAATAGACTATTAAATCTATGTAGTCTGGTAATAATAGTGCATTCAACAAAATCTAATTATAACAGTGTTGCCAAGTGTATTGTTATCCACACCTCTGGCTTCTGAAAAATTAAACTTGTAAATTTAGGAAATAGTCTTTGTGACCTCAGATAGTTTATGATTATGATCATCTCTAATTCCTCAGTCGCTGGTTTAGGAACAAGAAGGCTACAGTGAGACTGCGATTTTCTGGTTAACGAAATAGCGGAGAAGGAACCTTAACAATACATGTAGTGAATCCAATAATGTTTGTTTCCAAAGAAAAGGACTCCCAGGATTTTGCTTTGAACAGAAAGGCGTATGCTTTAATCAGCGAATATAAGAGCCAGATTTCATATGGTTAAAAAATAAAATATATGCACAAAAAATCTTTATTTTAAGAAAAAATTACATTATATACATATAATTTCATCCTTTTTTATTTAACTCATCTGTGGTCTTAAATGTCACTCAGTTGTACTTTTAATAGTTAATACTTTATCCATCTAAATTAATTTTTATCTAAAATTTAACAAAAAATTCACATATATTCCATGCAATCTTTATTTTATTAAAATTTTACTTAATTTGATGCTTACTGAAATTGAAATTACCACAAAAAATTTTAATTTTATGGAAGATTTGTTTTTTTTATAATTTAGTCCATAATTGTTGAATAAATGATGCCAAATAAGATTTTTTAGGAGTAAATTAATTCTATGTAAGCATTAAATTTGGTCAAATTTTGAAAAAAATAAAAATTGCATGCAATGCATATAAGTTTTCTATTAAATTTTGGATGAAACATAACTTAGGTTTACTTACCGAAAATACAAATGAGTAAATTACAATTCTTAAAATCATATGTAAATGAAGTGAAAATAGAACCATAAATGAATAACATGTAATTTTTTCTTATTTTAATTTTTGTGCATTCTTATTGATGAATTTACCATATTTTGTATTTTCCAAAACTTTTTAAACAGACTTCATAATTTTATTAATTTAAGTGCAAAGTAGAACATAGAAGTTATTATGGACATGCTAGATGTATGCTTGGATAGAAGAACGGAGGAAAGGAGAGGAAAGAGGAAGAAGGGTTTTGTTTCGAAGTTTTGATGGCAAGAGGGATGAAATTGAAAATTTATGATATATCTTTCAAAGTTTTTAAAATATTTTGAATACTAACTATTTTACACTTTTCTAATTTAGTAAGTTCTGAATGATTTCCAAAACTTTTAATCTAAGGGATTGAAAATAATCATTTATTCTTCCATTTTTCTCTATTCCTATTTTTTTCCACTTTCTTTCATTGACTTTTAAAAAACACTCCTCTCAAACCTCTTTGAATGAAAAATCCTACTACCAAAGTTAGGAAAATATTTTTAATCTTATTATAATACTATTGTAATATTAAGAATTTTAATTTATTCTATTTTAACAATTAAGGAAGTTATTTAACTTCAGATCATCTTATTTATCAAAATATAAATAAAAATATTACTTAAATCACGGCATAACAAAGCAAAATTACATTATAGCATTAGATATATTTCTCAAAATTACATAATAGCATCAGAGATATTCCCCAAAATTACATTACACACTAAGAAAATCGACAAGAAAATTATACCAGTTCATGCAAACATAACTAAAATGTACACAATAAAAGGAATAAGAAAAAAAAGGGTCATATCTCAACCAGTCTCTCTTCTCTGAAGTGAGTCCACCTGATGGCTCAAAGCTCATCGTCTCTTGCTGCCAAAGGAACCAGACTTTCCACGTAACCAAAAACCCTAAACAGCCTCGGAATTCCACGGATTTCAAATCTCTGCATTTGCTCGTTTTCCATATTATAAGTTACCAATTCTCCATTGTCTTCCACAAGAACCTCGTCTTCCCCCCAAAACCCCACGAAAGAAGCAAATTCAGGACAAGGTCCAATGTTAAATTTCATATTCCAGCTTTCTTCAGCGCCATATTCCTCCATAACCCAGATCTCAAATCGAAAATGGCCTCCGTTGAAGAATGTTGCAACAAATGAAAGCTGTTCCTTAATGACAGCAACATTAGCTTCAGCAGGACTGTCCGTTACAGACAGATTTGGCAGCTGCATCTTCCAGAAGAACTCCTTGGTGAAATCAAAGCAGAGAATGGCCTTATCATTCTGATCATCAACCAACCAATGATAATAACCATTCAAATAGGCCCTACTCTTCGGATACCGCAATCGAAAAGCAGGAACGGTAGCATTGATTATCCTCCAAGAATCAGTGCTGAGATCATATACCTCGACCGGCGGCTGTTCTCGTCCTTCAAAAGCCAAGTTCCCGAACCGAACAACCTTGTAGTCGTTTGTTTTAATGTCAACACCAAATCCGAAGATCACATAGACCATGTCTCTGTGATGGAGATGACAGGAAGGAAGAACCTTAGCTTCTCTCGTCGCCGGATTCCACAGAACGGTGTCGCCGACACTAGAAGTGGGGCGATGATTTATGGGGTTGCCGTTTCTTCCGCCATAGACGCCATGAAGACAGAAAATTCCATTACATTGGCCATAGACAAAGATGTATTCACAATGTTTGTTCTCTGGGAACGGCAATTCAAAGTCGTCGAAGACATGAGGCGGTTCATGAGATAGCATGGAAATGCATGGCTTTAAGGTATCTCTATTCAAGCGGAAAACGAACTGTGAAGGGCGGTCTTTTGAGATAGAAATCGACAACTTAAGGTGTTTGGCAATGAAAGAACGATCTGAAACAAGAGCGTAAATTGATTTGGCAAGGCATTTGAATCGGAGAAGGGATTTCACCGGAAGTCTTACGAGGATTTCGTTGAAAATGTCTTCTGGAATATCGAAGCTTAGCATTTTGTTGAGGTTTTTTGTTTTCTTTTTTTGAGGATTCTTGCCGACTGGAAGGGGTGGGAAATGGGGGGATAGATAAAGGGGAGAGGGTGAACAGGCGTCTGCAAGAGAAGAGAGAAGTGTTTTGTTATTGGGGGTTGGTGGCAGAAGCTCACTCTGGTACGTGGAGACGCTGTGCTGCTGGTTTTTCTCTTGTATGCGCCGGCCCATGATACTGGTTTACTCCTGCCAGATGGACAGATACCATTTTCAATGCTTTACAAATTGAAAACTACAATTTCTAATACCTTATAATACCTGTGAATTCCATAAAATTAATATTTAAATAATAAAATTGACAAGTATCTTCTTTTTATTGAATGATAGTAAGGAAACTTGCTACAGCAATGCAATAAAAATAAGTTTGAAATTAAATTTTGAATGCAAATTAAGAATTATCAATAAATATTAAATAATAGGATAAATTTGTAAAATTATTTTAATAAATATAAAAAATTTAAAACTTAAATTCAAATCTAATTTCAGTCACATATACCATTTTTGTACTTTTCTTATAATTGGAGTATATAAAAAATTTTACGGGTGCCACCTATCTCAACCGATTGAAAGTGGAAGGTTTTAGGAAGAAGAGATTAGTTTCAACCGAATGATGAAAAAGAAATAATTAATATGTACTTTGTTACCATCTGGATGGGAACAAATGCTTTACCAGAAATATCCAGGGAATAATGGAGCTGGGGGGGAAGCTACCCGCACTCTGATCTATTGTTCAATGGCTTCCACAAGATCGTTGTTCCCTTGTGGACTTTAAACCAATGGTTAAAAGTCATGAGGTAGAGATTTGTGAAAAAATGTGGATAAAATATACATGTGTATTAAATTTAGTCAGCAATTACAGAGTGAAACTAGAATGAATCAATCTTATTATTTAGTCAGCAACATTAATCAAATGTTTTTGTCATAAGAAACTGTTTATATTAAATTTTGCAAATGACGAAAAATTTTATAAAAAAAATTGATTAATCAAACCTCAATGCCCTGTCAAAATCAATGCAGTCCATAAAACTCGTGCTTCATTCTACTAGTCAAAAATTGTAGTAGCTTTTATGGAGATTTTTAAATTGGAATCCTTCTACTTTTCTCACGCTTCTGTTAAGTTGAAGAAAGGAGGCATATAACTTTTATGTACAGCGAAATTCAAAATAACTTCTTTATATGTAACGAGATTCACACACACACACACACAAAAAAAAGAAAGAAAGAAAGAAAAACTGTATTTACCACCCCTGTCATAACAGGACAACAAGCATAGGAAAAGGAAAAGATCACATCTTAGATGTTCTCTTTTCTTTTTGGGTAATAAGAATGTTATTAAGAGGAGAAAGAATAAAATCGTGATCAAGTGAAGCAACCTCTGCAGAAATTAAAACATTAACAAGTTTCTCCCATCCCACTGAAAGGTCCTCTTTTTGAATGTCATACTTCGGTGGTCATAGATTACAAGCAGTAATCCAATGAGAGCTATCACTCACAAGTCACAAGCCCAAAACCTAATACATACCCCAGAAGGACTGGAGAGAGAAGCAAAAATGAAGAATAATATTTTAAGAAAAAAGCAAATAGTAGTAGTGCTAGGAACATTCTGCCATTGTCTCATGAGCAAAAAAAAATCTGATAATATATGTTGTATGCATAGACCGCAAAATCTTACCTTCTGATGGTCAATATTTAGAACAAAGACTAAAGCTGAAACACGTCTAATTAAAGTGAAAAAAACGACATAAATGATAAATATGATTATGCCAATCATATTGCAAAGTCAGAACAGGAAAATATCAAAACTACAGGAGAACAAGCCCCAGTTCAGCTGGTTTCACGGCATTACGAACCCTATAATTGTACAGGTAGTAGTGCAGTTGTCCATCCCCTGGTCCAAACTTGAGCTCTTTGAGGAAACACTCATTCTGCATCACATCCAATGCATTGAAAACATCAAAATCCCTTTGCTTTGCTACAATAAGCACGTCATTCATCAACTGAAGCAATGGAGTCTTAGTGGAGACATTGTAATAAGAGTAAGCAGCCTTCAAAGTTGAGTAGGTCTGATTTCCAAGGATTGAAGAAGGAAGAGTGTAAAAGCTGCAAAAGTCTGTGATCTCATGGTTCTCAGGACTCTCAACCACGAAGCTATCCACCACATTCTCATTTGGAAGAAGCCAATGCTCAACATCATTTTCATCAAAATCAGGCGCAACAACAAACTGGCTCAAATAGTTTCTAAGCAACCGAGTAACAGCAGGGACATCCCGAAACTCCATTTTTCTGAATCCAGGAGTAGCTGTTGAACCAGGCAACTTGTAAAGCTTTATGGTTCGGCTCATTGTCATCCTGGCACCAAGCCTTGAAAACCCAACATCAATCAGCTTTTTTGGGTTCAAAGATCTATGCCAGTACTGACAAGTTGCCACAGGAGTTGGAATAACAACTCCAGCCGTATAAGCTGCTTGCCAAATATTCTCCAAATGAACCCTCCTAGTGACTTCCTTGATCATAACTGGTGCAAGCCTCTTTGATCTAAGCTTCTTATGGACACATAAGAAATTAATCTCAGCCATTTTCACAATGTTATCCTTAACCCGGATTCTAGCCGGGACACCAGTGATAAGAGCCACTAACTTCTTTGAGGCTTTAGCACGAACACCAATGTGCCAGCTTCTGTAATAACCTGGGGGGCGCAAGGCCCACCTAAGAAATTCCTTGGAATAATTGAACCTAAACATGTTCTCATCATCCTCAACATAATTGTTCTTCAATAGATTGTATACCTCAAGACAGGTTTCTTCAGAATCCATGTCACATGTAGTCCATTCATAAGGACTAGGAAGATTGTAAGGCTCCTGTTTGACTTCAGATAAAGGTGTTGGGGGCTCAATTGGTCCTTCTGGTAAGCTTGTATCCCCAACATCCTTGAATTGCCCAACTGGTTGGGTTTCCCAAAACTTATGTCTTCCACCAACGGAAACTGAATCCTGGAACCTTCTGACAAGAGTTTCCAATGAGCTATCTACCTCAACAATGGAGTTTTCATCATCAACATGATCAGGGTGTTCCTGTGGAGACCCAGGTGCAGGATTGCTATCACCCATAGCAACTATTCAATGGCGCTGAAATTCAAAAGAGTTTACTTGACCATACTAACAAATAGTGTTCATATCTAAAGATGAACCAGAGCAATCAGAAATTCAAAAGAGTTTTCTTGATCATAATAACAGATATAGTTCATATCTAAAAATGAAACAAAGCAGTCAATGGACAATTTTGAATTACTTTCTGCTTTATACGTGAAATGAAACAATGTATGATGCAAAATGCAAATCAAAATTTGGAAGCTAAACATAGAGAAGCAGGCAATAGCAGGGTCAGGGATGCAGCTAACCAGGGAACATACATATCCAAACAATTAAAGAGAAAATAGCAATATCTTTGATTCCTATAAGCGAACCGAATTCAACAGGCTACTAAATCTAGGAAATTAATACAAGTGAAGTTACGCAGAACTCACAGATTTGACGAACGAATTTTCTGAACAATGTGGCGCTTATTAGGTCGTGCGAGAGAACGAATGGGATCTAAAAAATTAGCGAATTTAATGAGGATGAATTGGAATCTAGATTTCTTGTTGAAATGGAATGAGTATCTTTTAGGGTTTCTGACAAAAGCGGCCTCAGAGATGGACATACATAACGTCGGGGACTGAGAGGAAGCTCCGTTGCGTTGGAAGGACTGGACACAGACTGTTTGTATGTATCCTTGGGGTCTTGTAGTTTGCATTTGTTTTGGGCTAATAATGAGGCCTCTTTTTAGTTGGTGCTTTTATCAAAGAGTCTTTATCTTTATTTTCTAAATATTAAAATTTCGAAAGGCCATTTTCTATGTACCGAGAACAAAATTCTACGTATGCAATACCTTGAGCAGCTGGCTAAATAAGGGCTGTTACATTACTTGCATTCGAAGTGGAAGGCTAATATTTTTCCGCGGGTTACTTGCTTACCCCGTCAAGAATTTATCATGCGGCCTTGTAGTGATCCTTTTCAAGCTTCAACCATGATCACGGTAATATATTATCAAATTTAATTATTAAAATATTATTATATAATATATTAAATTTAATTTAAAAAATAAATATAATATATAATTAAATTTAATAATATATTAGAGCCCTTTCCTTTCAACTATACTATACTTCATTGTTTTTAAAGGTGAACATTAAGCTTTTATATGTTATAATTAAAAATTGGGAAAGACTTCAATATACTATTAAGTTTAATTATATATTAAATTTATTTTTTAAATTAAATCTTATATATTATATAATAATATATAAATAATTAAATCTAATAACATACTTGTATATTATTATATCAATAATAACAGTATATCAAATATTTTTCTTAAGAATTAGGGTTTAAAAGAAAGCAGAGATCACGTGAGAAAAATATGAGAACAAAAAAAAAGGAGAAAAACAAATGTTTGAGTTAATTTTCTTTTTATTTTCATGCTTAAAAATTTCTTTAAAATATTTTGAATTAAAATAACATAAA
Source organism: Sindora glabra (assembly GCA_020226215.1). Classification (NCBI taxonomy): domain Eukaryota; kingdom Viridiplantae; phylum Streptophyta; class Magnoliopsida; order Fabales; family Fabaceae; genus Sindora; species Sindora glabra. The sequence continues at coordinate 58,921,191 of CM035231.1, forward strand.
ATAAAGGAACTTTGGAAGACTTTAAATTAAAAAAATTAATGATAAACATCTTGGCAACATCGTAACTTTCCCTTCACTCTCCTCCACCTCCTCATCCCCATCCAAACATAATATTAATAAAGTATTGAATAGGAGATATTCTTGCATATATAATTGTACTGCGTTAAACCATTAGGCATTAATTGTTTGACAACTAATGGCTAATTTCTTTAAAAGATTTGTCACGAGGGCATTGATTAAATATCATTTAATTGTATAGCAAATATAATTTTTTAAATTTATATATTTTCATTAATTTATTTTAAAAAATTTAAAAATTAAAAATGAATTAAATGGTAGTATATAAATTTTTTTTCAAAACAATATGTTTTAAATGTAATTAAATACTGTTTAGCCAGCATCATAAAAAAATTATAAAAGGGATATAAGGAAAGACTTGGGCTAATTTACTTATTTCATTTGTGTTCATTTTTCTCACTTAATAAGATTTAAATAGTGAAGTCAACAAATAGTTAAAATCAATTTATATGTAATTTTAGAATAATTATATAGCATTATTTATAAATTTAGAAATTCATTATTATTTAAGGATATAAAATAGGCCAATTGCTTCGAACCTATATAGGCTCCCATTAGTGCAAGGCGATATGAGCCATAAAGAATAATGCCTATTTTTAATGCGAGCTTATATGAACTTACCTATAGATCTTGCAATTGTATTAATTTTTTTATTTTTATTTTTTAATAATTTTTCATTCATTTGAAGATTTTTTTAATCTAACTCAAATTCTAATTTAATGTATATCAACTTAATATAATTTTTTAAAATTTATTTGATTAACTCATTATACAAAAAATTCTAATTGATTAATTATAATTTATGAAAAAATAAATATTTTTTATTTAACTCAATTTAATGTCCATTGAAGATATTTTTCTCAACTTTTAGAGTTTGATTTTTTATCTTTGTATATACCTTTTTAATGATTTAATTATTTTCAAAGTAAAAAAAGTACAAATTATCTGTGCTCCCGCAAGCTTAACTGGTTTTGTCCATATAAAATGCGAGTTTATATGAACAAGTCTGTGTAGACCCAAGCCCGCCCTTATTCATTTTACACTTCTAATATTGTTCTTAAGGGTATCTTACTCTCATGGTGGGAGGATAAGAATTTCACTCATATTTAAAACTTATCCACATTTTTAATCATTTAATAAGATGTGAGATTTGAAAAATGAACATAGACATGAGTCAATGAAGATGTTGTTTAGTTGGTAACAATAATATAGAAATAATATAGAAAGTAAAATTTCTTGGAAAATAAGAAATTCTTAAATTGTTTAGTTAGTTATTAACTATTAAAATGAAGGAAATAAAACTTTTCAAAAGGTTTTACTTCTCACAAATCATGAAAAGTTATTTACCCATACTCATATGTAAGAGGAACTTTTCATATCATTTATTGATAAAAATACAAAACTATTTCTATTTAATTTAACTAATGAACAATTTAATCTTTTGTCCTTTTTGTTTAAAAATTATAATAAATATAATTTATTATTGATAAATATAATTATAAAATATAAATATAATTATTAATTATATAAAATATAAAAATATAATAAGTATTATATAAAATAAATATTAAATATTATATCATAAATATATTTATTATATATATATATCTATTATGCTATTTTATTTATTATCTTTATTATTTATTAATATAATATACAATTATAAAAATTAAAAATTGTATATTTCTTATCTACTTTATATGGATGTGACAGAATTAATTATTTGGGTAATATGTTTTCTCCATTGAAATTATATTTTATTTTAATTATATTAAGATCATTTAAGATATATATATATATATATATATATATATATATATATATATATATATATATATATAACATCTTATTTTTTATATAAACTAATTTATTTTTATAGTAAATTAAAAAATGAGAAATTACAAATTTGAAAGAATTATAATGGAAAGAGAAATTAGAAATATGATTTAAAAAATATAATTAGAGACAATTAAATTTTATTGATATTTCTTATTTTTATATTACAAATTTGAAGTGTATATAAGTCATTTTGATAATACTTTCTAGAAAATTTAGAGTTGAACAGATAAAATATAAAAAATTACTTCTTAAGAAGTGTTAATTTTTTAATTTTAATTAAATAACTTTAAAAATATTTTGGAAAGTTTTGAGAGAAATTTACTTTTTAATAAATTTATCTTTTTGTAAAAGCTTATTTTTTATATGAATCAAATATTTGAAATCTTTATGCAAATTTTATCAAGTATGGATATGAGTAAGTAAATTACAGTGTCCAACACTCCTTGTATCCATATTGTATAATATATTTACACTTATAAAAATATAAAAAAACTAAAACTATGTACTTAATCATTCGTTTTAAATAAAATTTTTTAAGATAAATTTCAATAAAATTTTGATGTTTTCATTTGTTGTGGTAGTACTATAAATTTTTTAGAATAACTACTACTTTATTATTATATGTAAATTTCAATTTTTACAAAAATTATGATATATATATAAAATACATTATTTAAATAAAATAAAAAATAGACAAAAATATTAAAATTATAAAGATTTGATAATTTGATCGAATGGATTTAATTATTGATATGTTAATTCATAAAGGTAGAAAAAGAGTAGACTATTCATCGAGGGGGAAAAAAAGAATACGGGCATCTTTCCGTCCGGATTGTGATCCTTGCTCCATGACATACTATAGTAATTAATTTCTCAAACGGTGAAGCTTCCTCTCCCGCTCTGAGCTCTCTCAAAATTGTCAATTACAAGAGACTACTCCTAATTACTGTTGTTCTATGTACTTTTTGTTCTTTTCTCCCGACTAGATAGATAACCTGCCCATGTTACATATTTTTTGTTCAAATTCCATTTATCTCCTTCAAAATTTTGTATAATTATATTTACATTTTTTATTTTCAAAAATATAATAACTTATTTTATATATATATTTATTTTATTTAAACATACATCAACTCTCTCTATTTTTAAAAATAAGGGTGGTGTGTATATATTTTTAAAAATAATTATAGTAACACCTTTACTTTGTATAAAATTCATAATTTGTGAATATTAAAAGATCAATTTTTTTTTCATATCTTAATATCACCATTTGGGATATCTATCATTTTTTTAATAAAATAATATGCATTTTGAAATGCTAACGTTGCATACCTAAGTTCATTAAGTTTAGAGGTAGTTTAATTTATTTCAATAATATGAGAAATTTCATTTCTTAAAAATTCCTCAAGAAATAGAAAAAATTGATGGTTTGATTGCCATTATTTAATAAATTGGGTACAATAAGACTTTTTGAAAAATCTTACTTCCTACAAAATATTAGAAATTGATTATTCATCTTCTCCTAAGTAAGTTATACTTCTTATGTTATTTATGAATACAACAAAAAAATTATTTTTATTAAATTTAATTAATTATAATTAAAATTTATTAATTTATATTATAATAATATTGAGGATATAATAATTATTTTATTAGTACTTTATAAAATATTTAAAATTAAATCAAATTAGATATAAAAAATTATTTTTTAAAAAATGTCACTTATTATATATCTATTAAATAATTTTAAATATTTTTTAAAAAATTTAATTTTTGTTGAAAATTATTTTCTATATAAAGCAAACGGTTCCTTAATATTATCCATAACCGCATTAAATGTTTTGATTCGCGGATAACTTTGTGAATTGTTAATTTTTTTAAAAGACAAATTATGCTTGTTTTCATAATTTTTTTAATTTATGCTAAAATGGTATTTCTGAAATGTTTAGCCTTAGGCCCGAGCCCAAACCCACAATGAATCCCGCCACTGGGTTATGACCCCTACTCATCGACTCGGGGTAATTTCGGAATAACGTTAGAGCAGAGTGCCAAGGGCATAATCCTTTTGGTACTAGGAACCCTGGTTCGCTCTGTAAATCTAATATCAGTCGCACGCTGCTCACTTTGGCTGAAACGCTCTTTGTTTTCTTCCCCTCCACTCCGCGGCGTAGATCCGAGGAGTTTGGGAAACCCTAACTGCTATCAGAAACATCAGCAATCTTCTCTCAAACATCACCTCTTCTTGATCGACAAGCTATTCATTATCATCATAAGGTTTCTTTTTCCAGTTCATATGCTGTGATTGGACGCTTTGTCGTCGTTACTTTATGTTGATCGGATCTATCTATGCTGCTTCTGCATGCAAGTCATGCTTGTTCTTCACCAGTGATTGCAAGTTTAGTGCCTCTGTTACACCGAGCATCCTAGGCAGATCAGGAGAAAGTTTTTGTTTTTTATTTTTTATTTTTTTATCATTATGGTTTTAATTATTCTAGAGCTGTGTTTCATCATCTAAATGTCTTTTTCCATGTTTACTTACCCTGAAAGCCTCCCTTTTGTTTTTGTTTTCTCTTCTTAGGACAATCTAATGTGTGTTTGATTGATTCATGATATTCAGGGTTACAAATATTTTCATTGTAAGATATGAAAAGCTTGAGATATTGTTTTTAAAACCTGCCGCCATCACGTTTTAAACTTTGGCCGACACTCTTACGTACTGTTGGTTTTGTGCTGGGTTGCTTCAGATTAGAAGGCTTCTTTTAATGCCAAATTTGGCTGTACTCTTGTGCAATGATCGTTTTAATTTGGGTTGTTTCAGATTTGAATTTTTTTTATGCCTAATAGGGCTTTAGACTATTTTGTTATAGTTAACTCCGATGTGATTTCTGGAATAACATTTTTGGATGAGATGAATAGCAAGAGAAAGATACTCCTTTAAAATCCATTGTTATTTATACCGTTTATTGTATGGAGCTGCCTTTGTTTATGAGCGATTGATATTCTTCATATTTTCTTAGCATATGTCAGGTTTCTTTGAACTTGCTAAAGATATAAAATTTAATATTGTGGAATCTATATACAATGCAAATCCATCATAGTCTTTTATAGAATTGCTGAAGAAAAAGGGCTTGAATGATGTTAGATTTATATTTAGAGCTACTTACCCGTCTTGCAACCTACCTTCTCTCTCAGTGATCTGAGGTTTGCATGCTTGGATTATATATGCCTTGGCTTTAGTTTTATTCGATTTTCTCACTAGTTGGGAAAGATATTCGTCATCTTGTTAGGTTTTGTGCTATAAGTATTCATTCACATATTGCAGTCATGGCGGGAGTAGCACCAGAGGGTTCACAGTTTGATGCTCGTCATTTTGATGCCAAAATGAATGATTTGTAAGCACTAAGACATCTTCTGCTTGTTGTTCTTTCTAGATTTTTTCAGAATAGGGTACGCCACTATTTTGTGTGTTGACAATTTGATGAAATCAGTATTTGGAATTGGAGACTAATGTTTTCTGGTTCGTTTCATGGTTTTGTGGCTGCAGACTTACAGCTGAGGGGCAGGATTTCTTTACATCTTATGACGAGGTCTATGATAGTTTTGATGCTATGGGCTTACAAGAAAACCTCTTAAGGGGCATCTATGCATATGGTAGATATGACGCATTTGTTTGTTCATGTTTTTATCTATTTATTATTTATTATCTAATAGAACCATTGTTTTAAACTTCTGTCTGAGATTATTGTAGTACAGCCATTAGAAGTTATAGTTCTGGTTATTGCTTTTTGAACCTGTGCCTTACCACTGTTGCCTCTTTTCTGGGTTGTTTATTTTTATTTATCCAGAAACTTGCTGGCTTCATATCTCTTTGACTCTGGTATTTAGCTTCCATTTTATATTATTTTCTGCAAAATTTGGTGAATGTAATCAGAACATTTTCTCTGTTTAATAATTGTGTGTTTAAATTCTTGAACTAGGATGATTTGTGTTGTAGGTTTTGAGAAGCCATCAGCTATTCAGCAAAGAGGAATTGTTCCTTTCTGTAAGGGACTTGATGTTATTCAACAGGCTCAGTCTGGGACTGGCAAAACAGCAACTTTCTGCTCTGGAATTCTGCAGCAACTTGAGTATAGTTTGATGGAATGCCAAGCCTTGGTTTTGGCACCAACCCGAGAGCTTGCACAGCAAATTGAAAAGGTTATGCGTGCACTGGGTGATTATCTTGGTGTGAAGGTCCATGCTTGTGTTGGAGGAACCAGTGTACGTGAAGACCAACGCATATTATCAAGTGGGGTTCACGTTGTTGTTGGCACCCCTGGTCGTGTATTTGATATGTTGCGAAGGCAGTCTCTTCGACCAGACTACATTAAGATGTTTGTATTGGATGAGGCAGATGAAATGCTTTCTCGAGGTTTCAAGGATCAGGTGCTGTTTCATTTATAATTCCATTTCTGAATTAACAAGGAAGCTTTTGTTTTTACTTTGGTTTGTAATGGTGAAAACTTACACTATTGTATGTGTGTGAAGTGCTTCCTCACATTGTTGCATTTATCATGAAGATTTATTTTATTGCTGTTCTTAGATTCTTTTTAATATTACTGTTGGATTTATCTCTGGCCAACTAGCATTCTGATTCTTAAATAAAAATGTTTTATAAACTCTAACATTGGTTTAATTTCTGTCAGATCTATGATATATTCCAGCTTTTGCCTGGTAAGATCCAGGTTGGAGTTTTCTCTGCTACAATGCCTCCTGAGGCACTTGAGATCACAAGGAAGTTTATGAACAAACCTGTGAGGATTCTTGTGAAGCGTGATGAGCTCACCTTGGAGGGTATAAAGCAGTTTTACGTCAATGTTGAGAGAGAGGAATGGAAGCTTGACACACTCTGTGATCTCTATGAGACTTTAGCAATCACTCAGAGTGTCATTTTTGTGAACACCAGGAGGAAGGTTGACTGGCTTACTGATAAGATGCGAAGCCGGGACCACACAGTTTCAGCAACCCATGGAGACATGGACCAAAATACCAGAGATATAATCATGCGCGAGTTCAGATCTGGATCTTCCCGTGTCTTAATTACAACTGACCTATTGGCACGTGGTATTGATGTCCAACAAGTGTCCCTGGTCATAAATTATGATCTCCCAACGCAACCTGAGAACTATCTCCATCGTATTGGCCGTAGTGGAAGGTTTGGCAGGAAAGGTGTTGCCATCAACTTCGTGACCAAGGATGATGAAAGAATGCTGTTTGACATCCAAAGGTTTTATAATGTGGTAGTCGAGGAGCTGCCGTCAAATGTTGCTGAACTCCTCTGATGAGATTTTTGTCTTCATTGTTATAGAGGAAGGTTGAATTCTGTTGTTTGGCAAGTGTTATGTAATTTTTATTTTTTGTTTAGACAAGCTATTTTTCTTCTTTAAACCTGTTTAATAGGCCTAGTATTTGATTTAATATCTCAGTTGTCAGAATGTTCAAGTGATAAAGTACTTGCGATGTGAAATCCCCTATTGCACAATTTGGTGTATGGCCGTTGTTGCACGTTTAAGGCAATCTAATTTCCTGATACACGTTTTATTTTACAGATATTCTATTGCGTTTTTCTTTTTCTTTTTCTTTTTTTGTTCTTTTCAGTTGATGTTCTGGCGGTGGTGTGCCAAGAGATTCAATTAGAAGTTGAAAACGTACTCGGGAAAATGTTATTTGCCTTGTTTCATCATTCCTGAAATTGTAAATTTGTGAGTTTTATAGGCTGAAGATGGTCGATTCTGTTTACAGTTAATACTGCGCATAAGTAATAGGAGGTAATTAATGTCTACCAAGCTATGGCTGCCATAAATCAGGTTGAGATGATGGTGATATGTTAATGACGTATCAATATATTATTAAATTTAATTATATATTAAATTTATGGTTTTGAAGTTAAATTTTTTATGTGATACGAGGATATATCAATGACAAGATTTAGTGAAATAAAGAATTTTCTTAGAATGGAACAATTTATATCATTCCTAAACTTTGTTACAAAAAAGGGCTTTACTTTGTAATAAAATCTGCATTGCAATTAGACCATGAACTCACTCATTTATGTTTATAGAATAGAAAAGCAAGTAAATAAAATCTGTAAGGTCAATGTATCGTTCATCATATCCGATCCTAATTTAACTTTTGAATCTTATGAAGTGTTTCAGAACACAACTTCATAATTCTTCATGAAAGGGTTACAGAAATTAGGTTGGAATGAATTGAGTCAAACTAAGTTCTGACTCAATCAAATATTTTTCAATAGAAAATTGCCCATGCTTGAACTTGAATTTTTTTTTTTTGCTGCAACATGCTTGAACTTGAATTATAATAAAAAAAAGTTGGCTTGTGTTTAGCTTGACTTGAAATATTAAAATTCAATTATTTTTTCAATTAACTCAATAATAATAAAAATGTTATCAAATTGTAAACGAGTTTGATGCTCAATTTAAATTTAATTGGATAAAAATTAATCATTTTAATATAAAATATAATTTTTCAATAAAAATATAAACTTGAAATATAAATTAGTTAAAAGTTAAATTAAAATCTTCTCAATACTTGCAAACTAATTTAAAAAAATTATAATTCTATTAACATTAATATTTAATAAAAAAAGAATAAACTATTGATATTTTCTTATATATATTTAAAAGAATATATATATATATATATATATATATATATAAGCTACTCACGAGTTAAATGAGTTAAATAAGAATTAATTTTGTTTCATTTGAATTGTTAAATGAACTAAATTTCTTGCCTAAATTTGATAAAAACAAATCATAAATTAAATCAAATGGAATCATTCTCAAATTAAGCTCATCAACAAATCAGCTTAAGTATTATCCCTAATAATAATATCTAAATCTTATGGTGCATAAAGTGCTAATTAAATGTGTTTCAAAAGTGAAAATTAATACACTTTCACTACGAGAATGTACTCGATCAGCAATTTCTTAGGTTTTGCCATTAACGCCTCATTATCATTCACGTTTGAGGAAATCATTTGGCAAAATTACAAGGATACGTTGCTACTATGTTAGAATGTATTCCAGACTTCCAGGCTTGTGCTTGCGTGGAAACACCGCACGTGGCTTCTAATTGGACCGAACCAATCAGTGGGACCAGGGAAACATTACAAAAACTCATCTTTTCATATCAGCCCTGTCCTTTTTCTTTTCATTTTCTCACTAGAAAAAAACAAGCTTTGGGTTACCTTTTTTTTTTAGGTTCACTTGGAGGTCCAGCTCATATGAAGAGACAGTGCTGAGCCCGTAATGAAAATTGGGATAGCTCAGATTTAGTCCAATAACTAGTTTTCATTTACAAAAAACTCTATCATGCAATGCGTAATTCATGTCAGAGACTCTCTCTCCCTTTTTTTTTTCTTGCCTTAATTTTTTATGATTTTCAAAAAATAAAAATACAAATTTTATTTTAAAATCTATTATATTTTATTAAAATTCGTAATTTCAAATAATAAAATTATTTATCTATTTCTCTCCAAAAATGATTCAACTTTAAAAAAAAAAAAAAAAGATCCGTCCCCGAAACCAAAATATCCTGGAGAAGAATGCCAGATTGCAAAGGAGAGAAGACAGGAGGAGATGAAGACCGAATCCAGAGGAAGAGCAGGAGACGTATGTTCATTCCCACAATAAACGCATGACTCACTCTTTCAACCCATCCCTGCTCTTGTAACGGTATGCCAGTTGAGGGAATCCAAGCTAATGAACCTGCCTAACTCTGCTTAAATTGTCCGGGGTCACTTCAATGCAGCAATAAATTTAATTATTAAATTTTATTTATTTATAAAATATTATATAAGATAAATAAACCAAAATTTTTCTCTGACTTGTTACCATTGCAATAATTAATATTTCATCCATTCGTTTTTAAACATGATTTTGTTGTTTTAGAAAATTAATATTGCATTTATTAAATTTTTTAAAAAAATTTATTATTGTTTAAATAAATATTTAATAAATTTATTTTCTAATTAATTTTTAATAAATAATATATTAGTAAATTATAACTCACCTCTTTTAAAATTAAAGTTATTTATTATTTTCCTTGATTTTTGTACATTAATTTTAAACAACACTTAAAAAAAATTTAGGAAGTAATAAATGCCAATAAATTGAATCATGAAGTCGTAATAGACTAAATATAATATTTAGTTTTCTATTTATAGTTTCGGTAATTATTTTATTCTTCAAATTTTATAATTAACATTATTAGCCATTTATTTTTATTTTTATTATAATAATTCATATATCTCTTTACTTATAATACTAAAATAAATTATAAAAAAATATAATAAAAATGAAATTATGTATTTAATATTATCAAGATAAAATTTGATAATGCACTTCAATATTTTTATTTATTTTAATAATATAAATAAATAGAAGAATTAATAAAATAATAAAAATGAAAATAAAAATTAATAATACTAATTATAAAATTTAAATATATAATTATTACCATTTAATCTTCTGTTAATCCGTCTAATAATATTGCATCTCGATCTTCTTTTGTTAACACCTTCCGACTGAAAAGATATAAGCATATAATTTGCTATTTTAATATTCATAATTTTTTTACTAAAACAATAAAATAAAATTCTACAGCTATTTTTTTTTAAATTATATCCCTTTTTTAACTAACAGAAGATATCCAAATTCCATAACAAAGCTTTGGTGGCCCCATCCAATGCATCATCTCCTCCTCAGACTGTCCTTCCCTTCATCACATCCATACTTTTAACCTACTTTTTCGAAGCACTCACCTCATTTTCATTTCCCTTGGCTGGCTTTTAACAGAAATATTTAATTAATTTACGTTTGAACTGAACATAAATTTTTTACACTTTCTAAGAAAGTGGAGGACTCAAAATGATTCCATATCCTTTTACAAGATAATATGGATAAGAGGATGAGAAGAAAAAAAATGAAAATAATATTGTTAGGATTTAAAATGGCAGGTCGGGATGGCTGCAGTTGCAATTGTATTTGCAGTTCAAACTTGCTGATGCAGCAGGTCTCTCCCGAAAGTAACCTGTATTTTCTGATTACTTTGAAAGCCAAGACGTGTGCTAGTTACCCACCTCTATTCGTGGCACGCACTTCACGCATTGAGACAACGATTATCTTCATTGTCTTCCTACATTTTTAGGGTTTACGTGTAATTTTAGTTTATATAAAATATAAATTATACAATTTTAATTCTCAAACTTAAAATAATTTAATTTGATTCCCCTTGTTTCGGCCAATCAAGTTTTTTCGCCATAGGGAAACCTACCACAAGCAAGGTTACATTTCGCGTAAATAGTTAATAAGTTAACAGATAATTGATAAATTATTTGATAATTAATAAATTAATTAATATTAATAACTTATAATTGATAACTGATAGTTGATAAATTAACTGAAATATTTATTAAAATTAAATGTTGAACTAGTGAAAATTATAAAATAATATAAATGACATATTAATAGAAATAAATATATAATAAAAATAATTTATATTTATCTAAAAATTAAATTATATTAACTTAATTAAAAATTTAAAAATAAAAGTATAATATTTAATTAATTATATTTTATAAACTTATATATTTATTTACTTATATAATTTTTATTTTATTATTTATTATAAAATTATAATTATTTAAAATATAATTAATTATATTTTATAATATTATTTATTTACTTATATATTTACATATATTTAAAATTTAAATTTAAGATATAATTATGTTAAAATTAAATTAATTATATTTTATAAAAATTATTTAGATCTATATTACAAAAGGTATGAATTGTAAATTAATAAAAAAATAAGGATAAATTTAAAAATAATTTAAAGGAGTAGCAGCTCTTATAAGTTATAAGTTAGTGCAAAAAATACTTTTAAAGGTTAGTTTATAATTTATTAAATTGAATAAGTCAATAAGTTAAAAGTTAGATTATTTATTATGTGAAATGGAGCTTAAGTTGGAAGTGTTATAACAAGTTGAAAGAAATGGCTTAAGATTTGGATTTGGTTAATAGGTATGTGTGAGACATAATAATAATAAACATCTACCCTTCCTTCGTGATGTGAAAGAATAGAAAGAAAGAAGGGGGATGGAGAAACAAAATGAAAAAGGTGGCTTTATATTATTTATGTAATATTATCAACCATTTACCATACCTATACACTGTCATAGTTCCTTTCTTAAGCATGTAACTAGCATAAAAAATTATTACATGTGATTACCTATTAGCCTTTTTTAAATGCATTTAACTCCATATTTCACAAGCAACCATGTGTTTCATGAAGAGAATGTGAGGTTTCCAACAAAATCCACTTTTTGAATGCATAATTAATTTATTGTGCACAAATAATCTAATTGTCTTAAATCTTACCCAACATTCAAGCTCTCAAATAGACTCACTTTCAATTCATCCAACAGTAGTTGAGCATATAAAGGGAAAAAGTCCCCAAAGTAAAGGAAAATAATAAGAGAGAAAGAGAAAGAGAGAGCATGTGAGTTTCTATAAAACCCAATGAATAAATGATATTTAATAAAGAATCATTAAAATATATTCATATTGTAAGATAGAAAATTATGATTAAATCATAAGTGAAATCTCTAAATTTTTATCTAAGGAAAATGATTATGTCCCTATACATTTGCCATAAAAAAGGAAGAGTTTCTAATGGATTACTTGTTTATTAGTAAGCTAACTATATACGTACAAAATGTTAGAATCCGGCCAAGGCCATTCCATACATTTACCTCATTCTAGACACAAAGGAAATCTCAGTATTACACTGAACATTATTCATATGCAATCGTATCATTGTAACATATATAAATAAAGAAAGCATGTAAGTCTTTTTATGACTTCTATCCAGTCTTATCCTTTATAAACTCATCTTTATTCCTTTAAGGTTAATCTTATCCTTTCTCAAACGAGCACATAGGTCTAATACATAATATCCCAAAATAGTTATCAATGCCCCTACACTGTCATTCTCCTCCATTTCACAATTTATAACACAATATAATCATCTTGACTAATATATCACTTCTATATTTATAACCCAACATTCATAGTAAATTATATATTTATAGATGTGTGTACATGGGTTAAGCTTTAGATGGCTTACCCTATTTGAATATAACATAGAATTAAATTCTTTATGGCTTATGAATTAATAAAATCAACTTACATTAGTTTGTTTACTTTGAAATCATTTTACTTGATTACTCGCTCATTTTACTTTCCATTATTTGTATTTAAAGTAATTTATTCTTAGCTTACATATTTAAGAAGATCCAATACTATATAATATTATAAAATACATGATATTGTAATGGAGTAGGGTAATAATCGATTATATATTCCACTATAGGTGTTTAAAGATGAATTTTGACAGCTATAGTCAACTATATAGTCAACCACAATAATTCAGAGAATGTCACTGCACAATCACAGTTAACTATGATCATCCAAATAGCAATCTTAACTTGCATAGTCAAATATGCCAATCTAGAGAATACTTTAACGTGCAGAATTGACTATCATTGCACAAAATATAGATTTTTCTACAAATACATTGTTCATTTAATGCTTTCAACCCCTAAATCCTAAGTTTATCATACAATATCCTTGCTAAACTTTCAAAACATGTAATTGTAAACAATAAAACTCATCAATCTTAAAGTATAAATCATTAATTGATTCATTCTTCTTTAAAACCCTATAAAAGGCAAAATTAAGCAAAATTTTGAATTAAAATTAGGATTTAGGGAGAATGCTATTCACCTTACTTGAAGGAGATTCTAAATGAAAGAATTTATGGGTTTCTTGCTCCTAATCAACCGAAGATCATTAAACTTGGGGTTAGGGTTCAAGTTTCCCCATTTAAGCTAAAATACCTTAATCCTACTAATACTTAAACAAATATTTGAAGAAAAGCTTAGCAATAATGTAGGCATAAGAAATCTTACCTTGATTATATAAAAGGTTTGATGAAATTTAGTTTCCTTTTTGCTTGGATAAAAAAGAAGAAAAGGAAAAAGAAGATGATGATGAGAAGAATGAAGTTAGAAGCTTGTTGGAAATAGTAAAAGTGGTTAGTTTAGGGTCGTAAAAGGAAAGTAAGCTAAAGGCAAATTTGGAACAATACCATAGATCTTGTTTATACTTAGTTATTTAACACTAATCACACTTAACCTTTAAATACATCTTTTCATCTTTTTTTTTCCTAATCATTTGACATAATTGCTTATTTCAATCTCATTCAAATAGTCAATTATTTTTTTATATGAAAATTTTACTCTATATTCCTTTATATCAATTTGTCATTCTCATACATTTTTTAAAATTTTTTTTAAAAGGCATAATATATACATACATTAAAACACTTTTTTCACAAGTTATCATGTTACAAAACTGAAATTTCATTTTTTAAACAAAATAATAAAATTTATGTATATGTATAAATAAATTCACAACTAAATAAGATAATTATCACAAACTTGATTCTAAAATACTATGAGAAAATATTGATGAAAGCATTGTCACTATACAATCCAATGCTAGTTTTAATTATTTTATTATTATTATTATTCAAATATAATTTATTTATTTTTGGTTAAAGCAAAATTATATTAAAGAAAAATAATTATAAAGAACAACTCATAAAGAAGCCATCATCTAAAAAATTACATCCTAAACTTTTATTAGTATTATAAAACTTTTGTTTGAATATTTTCTTTAAACTTATAAATTGTAACATTAATATAAAATATTAATCTTTTAAAAATAAAATTTAGTGCAACTTTGATGGGATTATAAATTTTTATTAGTAGTACTAATTTTAGATAGAAGTAATATTAAAATTGTAAGAAAATAAATCAAAATACATTATTTTTTATGTGGAAAAACTCAAAAGACATCTTGCCTTGATTGAGCACATAACTAAAGTTAACATTACTTCTTTTGGTATGAATAAAAATAATGTGTTCAATAAGTTACATTGCAAACATGAATTGCTAAAGGCTTAAAGCCAAAGGTAAAGCTTTTTTTATTTATTTTTTAATCCTAAGTGATTTGACTTAAAAAGAAGCTGAAAAGTTTTTTCAATTTTATTAAAATGAAATATAATTATTTATTTTAATAAAATTTTGTAATATATATTAACAATATTAAATATAAACTCATTTATTTTAAAATTAAAATTATTTAATATTAATCTAATATATAATTTTAATATATATATACACACATACATACATACACACACTAATCAATTAATCATATATTACTTAATATATATTAGCAAATTAAGAGGTTAACACAACAACCTGACATATTAGTGCTTATCAATTCTAATCTCTTATCAATTTAGTGTAACCAATTCTAGCTTTTTTATTAAGGCAGGTTACTGTTATCATTTTTTATATCGATCTTAATTTGAACTTAAGCAAAATTATGCTAATTATAAGTCGATCCATAAACGTAACTTATTTTGACACTTCTTTTATTTCTAAGATATAATACCTTTATAGGGTTAGAAGGCAATGAACCCTAACAAAGATTCAAACTTTTAAACATAATCTATTAATTTTATTCAAAATTTTCAATACCTAAATGATCTTGTAAGATTTAGATGTTGAGGAAAATCAAACAAGAAGACTATAATTGCACTAATTACATATTTAATATAACTAAAACATATTATTTTAAATTTATAAGACCAAATCAAACAATTTATGTCTTAGAAAAAATAAAATTGTATTTAATTTTTTTTAATCATTAAAATTTTGAAAAAACTTAAAAATCTTTTTTAAACAAAATTATACCAATTATAAACCAATTCATTAGACCTAACTTATTTTGACACTTCTTTTATTTTTGAGATATGATACCTTTTTTAGGGTTTAGAAGGCAATGAACTCTAACAAAGATTTAAACTTTTAAACATAATATATTGATTTTATTCAAAATTTTCAATATCTAAATAAAGATTACTTACACAAATGTTATTTCAAATTAATATAAAAAAAATACTAGTGGAAATCATCTTGTAAGATCAAACAAGAGGACTAAAATTACACTAGTTACATATTTAATAGAATGAAAATAGATTATTTTAAATTTGTAAGATCAAAATCGAACAATTTATATCTTTGAAAAATTAAAATTGCATTTAAAAATTTTTTAATCACCAAATAAGATCTAAAAGGAAATAAAGTCTTTGAAGGATTATGATAATCACTTTATTAGCATTTGTTTTGCAAAATATTTCTCATATTTTCAAGAATATTTTAAAAGAACGTAGGATTCTCATGCTAAAAAAAATACATTCTTGGTGACATTTTTAATCTAATATATCTCTAAAATATTTCTATGTAAGAAGTTAGGTATTTTATAATCTTATGATATAAAAATATTTTAGTAATATAAAAAGATAATTTTACTTGCTTTTTTATTAAGACATTACAACTTTTAATACTTTATTTTATCACCACCTACCATAATTAATCATTGTCTATCATTACTCATCACCAACCATCTTCGATCGTCGATGAAGCTACAGCTACCATCAATCGTTAATGACCACTATTAGCCACATCGTATCATTGGTAGTCACAATTATCACTACTTATCACTAATAACCTCTGCTAGCTACTAGCCAACACTAGTATCTATTGCTATTATCTATTATCAATGATTTCTGTTATCGTTATTTGTTGTTGGTAATTATAATTGCCGGTACTCATTATCAACAACTTCTATTAGCCCTTATTCATCATTAGTAATTTTTATTGCCATCACTTATTATCAGTAACTTACATCAACCATCACCTAGCACTATTGATTATCTTTTACTATCACTGACAGCTATTGGATATTTTTGTAATTTAATAATATTTTTAAATATATATAAATTAATTAAAATATAATATTATAAAACTTCTAGAAATATTCTTAATTGATCTAAATATAATAATATTACATTTTCAAGAATTGAATTTTTAGAAATTATATTTTTAAAAATAATAAGATTGCATTCTGCAATTTAAATTCTACTTTAAATCAAAATATTTTGGCCATTGAGAATTTTTTTTACTCAATTGGCTCTTTTTTTTAATCAGTAGGCCCATTAACAAATTATATTGTTTTGAAAATTGGATTGGGCTAGGCCAGTTTGATTGATAAAACTGTGAACTAATTTGATGTTTAGTTTCGTTGACTCTTAAGAATTATTCTAAAAAAATCGATAAAAAATTTTGTGAATCTGTGAGAACCATTCACGATACTGAACCAGTGGGTTTTAAAAAAATTTCTTCTATTTAGAAAACTATTATTTTGCTTAACAGTACTTATATGTTGTCGGGGCCCAAAAACAAAAAAGGTGGATTGTAGTTATGTGTTGAAACTTTGTTAAACATAACAGAAAATATCAGAAAATGAAAAAAAAAAAAAAACTCCATCCGAAAAATATCTCCGTATTTAAAAAGTCATTTAATTGTATAAAAATAAAGAAGTTTTATAATCTAAATATCTAATAATTAAAAATTAATGCTTAATATAATTAATAAAATATTAGTTTGATGAAAAATATACTGACCTCAAATGGACTTGACTTGTCAATGAAGAGTTCAATTTTTTTAAGAAAAAAAAGGAGAAAATTCAAGTTGTGAGAAGAAAATTTTATTAATATTTTATATTTCATTTATTTTAGTAAAAAATATATTTCATTAAAATAATTTATAAAATATCAAGATAAAAAATAATTTATATATTTAGTATTAAATGTAATAATATTTTCTTAAGACAAAATATCTTCTAAAAAATAAACGAAGCAAAGGGATTTATCCCATCCCTACATTTCCATATGATAGATTATAAATGATTAAAAAATTTTAAAAGAAAAAGGTTGAAACAAAAAATATAAGAAGAACCTATTTCTACACCAAGATTAGATACCAATAACAAGAAAAATTATAAATTAAGGAAATATAATTTAATTTTTTGGTTTTAAATTAAAAAATGAAAAATAAAATAATTCTTTCAAAATTTAAAACCAACAAGTTCCTCAACTTGTAATTTTTCTCTAATTTAAATATAAAAATAAATTATTCTTATATCTTGATTTTTGACAATTCATTTTCAAAGTTTCTTTAATCTTATAAAAAAATATATAAAATTATAAAATTTCTTTTATTATAACTAAAAATAAGTGAAATAATAATATTAAATTATTTATTATCTATTATGTCAGAGCGGAGATAGTATCACAAAGACGGCAAGAAGGGATAAAACATGTTTAATAATGCTAAATTATTAATTTCGTCCATTTTTTAACATTTAATTTGATCAAGAGGTTAAAGTATTATATTAAATTATTTGTCAAAAAGCAAAATAATACTTATAATTTTTGAAATTAATAAAAAAATAATTTGTCAATCATGAGAGGGGCAAAATAAGAAATATTAATTTTATTAATTTTTTAAAATTTATTTTTAGAAAATTAAAATTAAAATATTATACTAACTCATGAGAGTTAAAATCTATTAAGGATGAAACTGATATAAAAATAATTCCAAGGATCGCGATATGCGTCTAGATGTGTTTAATCTAATTTTTTTGGATTGGGCAGTCACAACCTAGGAGTAAAAATAGCAAGCATTCAGACATGAAAAGAAGCGGATGGGGTGGTGCAAGATTAAACCCATGCGATCTTATTTGTACAAACCTGTAAAAAATTTACCAAGCTCCTGGAAAGCCCGTAGGCAGGCCATATTAGTAATTTTTTTAACTATTAGAAATAATTAAATCATTAAATACATATTATAAAAATTAAAGATCAAATTTTAGATGTAATAGAAGAAAAATACTTTTAAAAAATATTGAATTGAATAAAATTACAAAAATTATTTTTTATAAATTATAATTGAATAATTATATTTTTTTTATTTTGTGTAATAAATTTATTAAATAGGATTAAAAAATATGTTAAATTATTAGATATTGGATTGAAAATTGAAATAGATTAAAAAAATTCTTAAACATTTTAAAAATTATCAAAAACATTAATAACCAAAAAAGGCTGTGATTAAGCCCACACTAGTGTAGGCAAGACTATGCGAGCTCGCTTGCAAAAAAAATGCGGGTTTCAAATAAAAATGCCTAGCTCATTTGGTAATTGTAAGTTTGCTATGAGTTTTCTATTCATTTTACGTGCCTATAAGCATTGCATATTTTACCATTTTAAATGAAAATAAAGAAAGAAATGATCAAAATAAAAAGATATTACATGCAAAAAAATTGAATCTATAGACTAAAAAAAATTAAAAAAAAAGCTTGTACAGTAGGATTAAAATTGAAAAAAATTACACTTTATTCATCTAAATTTTACTTTTTTTATTTATCTCATATATAATTTTAAATGTTATAACTCACTTACTTGTACTTTTGAAAATTGATAATTTATCTACTTCAAGTATTTTCTATTTATAATTTAATAGAAAATTTGTATATATAATAAGTGATTTTTATTTTTTAAAATTTTAATTTAATTTAATGCCTGCTTAAAATTAATTGGCCAAAAAAATCTTATTAAATATTTTTCATTTAGCAATAATAAAATAAATTATATAAAATAATCTTCAATGAAATTAAAAAATTTTTTGAAACAGTTTAGTTTTAGTTATGCACCAAATACAATCAAAACTTAGAAAAGTAAAAATTACATATAATACATATAAAATTTCTCTTAAATTTTGAATAAAAATAAATTAATTAAATAAAAATATTAATAATTAAAAATATAAATTAATAAATTATAATTCTTAAAATCACACTAGAATTATTTGAAAAAAAGACAAAACCTTAAAGTACAATTTTCCCTTGAATTGGGTAGGCAGCAACTAAATAAGACATCATTGTTCCGCTTAACCCCAATTACGGTCCAAGAGATTTTTCATTCATAAGTCGACCTTCTTTTACGTCAAATCCGCCTCTTCTTAACGGCGGCGTAATGACCCAATGCCATTTTATAACAGCAACATTCCCCCTCCTTATAATTCATTTTCACGCCTAAATCATTGAAATATTACTCCCCGGGGACCAGGGAATGCAGCAGAAAACAATAAATGCTCCAGCAAGAATAATGCCTTTCAGCGGGAATCTATAAAAGCCTACAGTACACAGCACCCTTGCTCGTCGTCATCGCGCCTGCGGTGGCGCTCATCGACAAGGAGGCCTCCAGAGGAGCGAGTCAGATTCGAAGGCGTGTTCATCAGCAGCCAGCCCATTTCTGTGATGGCATCACCATACGTCGAGCCTTAAAACACGTAGATACGCGTCGCAGAAAAAGCCGGTGGCGGTAAAAGTCAGAGCTCAGAAATCCAGCTACTTCCTTTTATTGTCAACCTTCGTCCTTGGAACCGCCACAACTTTTTAAATGCAGAAATTTGAAATAAATCCGAAGGCTCCAGAAAAGTCCACAGCGGCCGAATCATAGTCTTCCTCCTGTCTCGGCGCACTCTCCAATACAAAATCACCGTTTTCTCTGCGTCATTGATCATCATATCTGTTCAAATTCCTCTATTTCAAAGAATTATTACCCAATTTTTAGCTTATGTATATATTTATATACGAAGAAACTCTCTGCATTAATTACTGTATAGTGTATAATACAAACATAATATAAGGAATAAGAAATTTATCTGTGACTATTTTGGGAACTGGAGCTTGGCTGCTGTTCGGCAATGGCGCATTCTGAGGTGCCGGAAAGTGCAGGGGCAGCCGTGAATACCGTTGTCACCACTAATGCTGCTTCAGTTCGAGGTGATTCAGATCTCAATCTCTCTTCTGTGCGGAGGAGGCCTATTATCGGCGCCGTCACGGCCGTTTTGGATTCGTCTATGAAGCTTGATGCTTCTGAAAGTGAGAGTTCCGGGGAAGGCTTGGTCAGAGGATCGGGTTCTGATGATTCCTTGAACGAGAAAATTGGCGAAGAGGATGGGGATCGGATGAAGAAGAAGACTGGGGATAGCGGGAATACTGAACAAGTGCTTGATGATTCCGCGCTTAAATTCCTTTACCGGCCTTCGTTTCCAGCTCATCGCAGAGTGAAAGAAAGCCCGCTTAGTTCTGATAACATTTTCAAACAGGTTCGTTAGTATCGGCTGACTGAAAATGGAAGATAGTTATTTCTTTAGAAAGACGATACACTGTTTGCATGACTTCGCGGTATTGGAAGCATGATAATTGCTAGTTGTAAATTAATGTTGAATAATTTCTGTCTGTGGTAGCAGTTAGCTTCACCAACTTCTTTTATTACCTCATACAGCATGATGCCTCAAACGGACATGCTGGGACGTATATAATTATTTAGGATAACCTTTGACTATTAATCATCGCTAATTAATCTAGGAATTGCAGAGTCATGCAGGCCTTTTCAATCTCTGTATAGTAGTGCTTGTAGCTGTGAACAGCCGGCTTATCATCGAAAATTTAATGAAGGTTTGCCTTGCATGTTTGTTATTAATATTTATTTCTGGATGATTTTAATTTTCTACTATATTTTTGCATTCAGCTGCGCCGCTTTCCTTAAACTGACAGTTCATTTTTTGTCTCTATTTTTATTTTGTATGTTTTGCAGTATGGTTGGTTGATTGAGTCTGGCTTTTGGTTTAGTTCAAAACCACTGAGAGACTGGCCACTCTTCATGTGTTGGTAATGATTTTGATGGACTCCCTTATAATTAAATCAACTTAGCATTGTACCTATTAGCCCTCCAAACCCTTTGTGAGGACTGGTTATATGAATTATCACTTGACATGCGACCGTAATTATGCTTCATTTGCAGGCTTACCCTTGTAATATTTCCTCTTGCTGCCTTCGCAGTGGAAAAGCTGGCACAACAAAAGCATATATCTGATCCAGTAAGTGATATGGACAGGCGGTGACAGATGTAGAAATTTTAAATTATGGGGGTAAAATTTACATATAAAATAAAAATAAAATTATTATAAAAGATTTTAAATATTTAAACAAAAATAAAATCTAATTTATTTTAATATGTTTTTGCATGTGTTCTTGTATGTAATAATGAGCTTTTAAAATTTTTATAATTATTTTAATAAAATTTTGTTTTTAACTGGTGTAGGAATAAGCTATGGGGGTAAATTTTTTTTCTTTTTTTAATTTTATTGGCGAAAAATATATCATTTGTATATATACTTAAATAAAAATATTATGACCCCCACAATCCTACGCCCACGTCTGCCACCGTGGACAAGTTAGCTTTTGGATTGGTTTGGGAGTGCTTTGATCTGTGCTTTTCATAAGCACAAGTAGTTTTTGGAAGCACCCATAAAAAATACAATACTAATTTTTAAAATGGTATATTTTGATAAGTAGAAGTCACCTAGCACCCACAACGGGCAATCATAAACTAAGCCTTGATAGATTTTTTTTTTTGAAGGGGGGTTGTTTTGTAACTGTGCAAATTCCTTGTCAATTACATGTTTTTACCGTGTTTATAAGCTTGGTATTTTTGTTCACATATGATGCTCTATTTACATACTTGGGAATATTGACTTGAATATTGCAGGTTGCTGTTGTACTTCATATAATTATTATAACAGCTGAATTTTTGTATCCAGTTACATTTATTCTTAGGTGGGTGTAATGCTTTTTTGTAAACTTTAAACTGATTATGGGGTTCATTTTTGGCTTTTTCCTGAGATATTCAGTTTCACCATTTATCTTTATCTTGGAATATCCGCTACCTAAAATGCGCCAATTTTTTGCTGTATGTGTGGAGAGATCTGATGCTTTATAGTGAGCCTCTGCTTAATATTAGTCTTTCCCGCTGTTGAAGTTAAATTATCTTTCAGATTACTATTAATAAAGTTGTGGTTAAGTCAATAAGTTAAAAGTCAAAAGCTAGTGTGTTGTTTCCTTGTCGATTTAATTCTGATCACCTGACCTGTTGAAACCAAATATTAATGGGATGCATTTAATTAATGTACATTTAACGTTTTAAATCCCATGATTGGAAGGCTTTTACATTTGTGGCCTCATATGCAAATGTCTATTTTTTTTCTTGGAGGGGTGTAGTGATGATGAAGTGATGAAAAAAATAACTAGATTGATCTGGATAATTGGTCATTGCATTGATGGGAATGTAGTAAAGTAGTCTTGATAATCTGCGGCTTTTCTTTTTTTCAGGTGTGATTCTACACTTCTATCTGGTTACACATTGATGCTTTTTACTTGCATTGTGTTTTTGAAATTGGTGTCTTATGCACATACGAACTACGACATGAGAGCGCTTACCAAATCAATGGAAAAGGTAACATTTAATTCCATTCTGAGGTTTGTACAAAAATATTGCAGAATGTGAATTTTTTGTATGAATGAAAATAAGTTGTGAACTGCATGTGATGATTGGTTTGTAAAAAAGAACATCTAGCAATAGCATGATAGGATACTGAGATTCTGCAATAGTCTATAAAACATTCACATTGTCAGAACACGGTCCCTAATTTTGATAGGAATCACATCTGGCCTGCTTTCTCCCTTATTTCTTTCTTCTGCCAGAATATTGAGATTCTGCAATAATATCTTCTAAAGTATGATAGAAACATTTTTTTCCCCGTTATTCATTTGTATTGCTGTTTTGCAGGGAGAATCAATGCTCAATAATTTCAATATAGAATATCCTTACAGTGTGAGCATCAAGAGCTTGGCCTACTTCATGCTAGCTCCAACATTATGTTACCAGGTTTGGTATTTCTGAGTGGTTATCTACCGTTTCTGTATACAAAATTGTCTCGTTTTCTGGTTTTTCCTCATTTAGCTTCAACTCTTGTAGTGAATAATGTAACTTTTCTTTTTCTGAATGAAGTGCCTAAAAGACTCCGAAATTTGTAACTAAATGCGTCTATATGCTTTGCAGTTTGTGTACAAGGCACATGATATGATTAGATGTCCAGTATTTAGTCAGAAATTGTATACCGCTGAGAGATTGGTCTACAGCTAGGACTCAATTCCTGTCCAACTAGAATACTTGATCCCAAGTTCTTTAGTTTGTACATTGTTCAATTATTTAATTTAAGGAGCTTTCTAGTGGTCAAGTATCATTAACTTCACAAGTGTGTATTTTGGGTAATATCTTCATTATGCATCCTATCTATTTTTTTAATTACCAAAAGTTTACCAAATTACCTCAATACTCTTACATGCCAAAATAAATCGAGAGGCCTTGAAACAGCTCGAACATTTTGTATCATTAAGCATTGTTCAATTTATAGCAGAAATTTGTCATTATTATCTATGCAAGCCCTGCTTATGAATTGCAGTGTGTATGATGTTTCGTCATTTGCCATTAGGAGAAAATTGTATCATGTATTGTGTAGTAGGATTTAGTTGCAGTGTTCATTGCTGTAGGTTAAACCAATTTACTTCCAAGCCATTTTTTGAACAGGGATAGTGAAATTTACCTGTTTTTGGGTATTTTCCTACATAAATGCAGCTGCAAGTGGATTGTGCTTGTCAAGCAATTTTTTTAGAGTATCAGTTCTGACATGGTTTCACTTATTCTTTGCATTCTTATATGTTTATAGCCAAGCTATCCCCGCACGCCTTCCATACGAAAAGGTTGGGTGTTTCGTCATCTTATGAAGCTGATAATATTCATGGGACTTATGGGATTTATAATAGAACAAGTAAGTGCGTGCATATGTATATTTATGTGCATATATAAGTTGTAGATTAAGTGTTTCATTTGATTTTCTTTTCTGTAATTCTACTGACGTCTGACTTTTTATGTGATTTTCCAGTATATTAATCCTATTGTCCAAAATTCACAACATCCTTTTAAGGGAAACCTTCTATATGCCATGGAGAGAATTTTGAAGCTCTCTGTTCCAAATTTGTATGTGTGGCTCTGCATGTTCTACTGCTTTTTTCACCTTTGGTGGGTATTCCATCTTTGCAATGGTGTCACATACATATATTTTCCTATAAAATATCCATATGGAGTTGTCTTCACTACGCAGAAATGGAGGATCATAGTTTATAATTTCATTTCAATGCCCTAACGATGCTCTACCAATACCGAAAACTTGACTTCTGTACTTCTGTTGTTGTGTTGACTGTTTGTGATGGTTGATCTTTTGACCTTCAAAATGACATTCTTCTGAGTATACCCCCAACAACGAATGCAGTATTGGTTAAGAGATCTGACTGATTCAATTGTTTGTAGACGTGGTGACTATTATTGACTGGAAAATATACTCCTTATTTTATCAATGAGCTTTTCTTATTTTTGCTATGGTGGATCTGTCTCCTTTTCATTTGTATGCACCCCTTTTCTACTCTTATAATTTTCTCTGACGGAAATTGAATGGCTTTTGATTTGTGTGTCTGTACACAAACAGTACTCCAAGTCTTAGTGTGGATGATAAAAGTCTAGATCAGCCTTTCAAATTATGGGTTCATTTTATATCAGAGACAACTTACGCGTGGGGGAATTGTTGCAATGCAGGTTAAATATATTAGCAGAGCTTCTTCGATTTGGTGATCGTGAATTCTATAAAGACTGGTGGAATGCTAAAACTGTTGAAGAGGTAAGCCCTTTGTCCTGCTATGTTATTGTTTATCAAAAATCCTTCCTTAAATGAAAGTTGTGACCTATTTGCCTTTGTTGGATGCATGTGCTTTTGCTGTCGTCAGTATTGGAGAATGTGGAATATGGTATGCTTCGTTGTTCAGATATAACTTTATCTGCCTTGAGTTGCTTGCCTATTCTTTTCCTCTGAATCCCTGATTTTATTGATTCCTTCCTGTTTGTCTAGTGTGTAAAGCCTAACAGGTTTAATTTTTTATGTCTAATTATTTGAACTTGGTGGTTTTGGTGTAAAATGATTTGCTGGTTTAGTATGAGTCTTGATTTCAATATTTTTTTGTTTAATCCAAATTTTTTAGAAGACACTGTTTGGGAATCTTCTTTTCTCTTGGTAGACTTTAGAGTAAGTAAATATTTTGGTTCCTAAAAGACAATCATGGTTGAGCCCTTGAATGTATGTATAGACTAACCACTGAAAGATGGTCGTGCTGCATACAAAGAAGGGAAAGCATTGATAAGTTCTACTTGTACATTAGAAGGGCATCCTTTCATATATGAATAGAAAACCAATTAGAAAGAACTCATTACCTGAATCTTTGACACTTTTGATTTTAATGTATTCTCGAACTACTTTTGAAGGAAAAAGAAGCTGAAAAATGATAAATTCATGACGTAATTTGCTGATTTGATTCGAAATCATTTTATTCAATTTCTTCCTGGATTGATCTTGGAGTGGTGAGATTGTAGCTAGGTGTGAGGGTATCTAAATCAATAACGCTATTATCAGATACTTCTTAGCAATTGGAGAAAAATGGAGAAGTCATAGCTTCTGATTAATATTTCCTCTGCTTATCTTGTATCATATCTTCCCACTGAGCCACGGGGAAATTATTTTTTTTGATATAGGATGATTTTAATGTCATGATTGAGCTATTTGCTTCACGTTTAAGAGGGTAGGAAATGCACCAGAACATTTCTCTGTACTCACTTGTAAATGGGTACAGAACTTCACATTTAGTGTTGTGGCCTTGATACAGTTTTATTTATTGATTAATAAATGGTTCTCAAACCACGTGTCAATACAAGCAATTGTTTTCAGACGTTGTCCTGATCTACTGATTGAGTGTATTCTTTTCGCATTACAGCCTGTGCACAAATGGGTGGTCCGCCACTTATATTTTCCATGCCTGAGAAGTGGTATGCCCAAGGTAAACCGTCGTCATCTGGCCTTACCAATGGAGCCTGAACTATGCTTGCAAGTCTTATTTCTCGGTTATATAAAAATGTCATCTTCATGGCCTCTTCCCTTTTTTGCATGTCATTATCTTTCATCTTTTTGGTTTTCCTTGTACTTGTGTTGAGGAGGGTGTCTTTTGGTTGGGTGGGGTGGATGTGAAGAAAGTATATTGCATTTTGAATTGAATGTGATCTGTAGAAGGAACATCAACATGTTCAAGAGAGAGAACTTATTGCATATTTAATATTTGAACATTTATTGTTCATCGTAATCTAGGTCAAGGACTGTGTTTTTTTTAAGAAACTCAGTAGCTTGTTTGGGTGTCATTGCAAAATCAAGCTCTTTCAGGGAGTTATGTATTGAAGGTTTGCAACTGATGACAATATTCAGTGTCCTAAATATGAAAACATGCATGTGCATGTAGGCCAACACGACTAAACAAGCGTGGGGAACAAATGAATATTTTACTTCTGTTTTAAGCTATTTGTTATCAGCAGAGTTATTATTCACTTGCTGATTTGTGGATCTTCAGATGTCAAACATAAATTTGTTGCTTTCTGAGTAATTTTTAATTGTGATTTGCTGATTTCACCTTACTTTCAGGGAGTCGCCATTTTGTGTGTCTTTCTGGTATCAGCAGTTTTCCATGAGGTGACTGGTTTAAATTTCTGTCCTCCCTTTTGATGTTTTTTCTACAACTATTCTGCTAGTATGCAAGATTCATTGTTAGAAAAGTTATGGAAAGCTTGTGTTACTTTAGCCCTGCAGTATTCTTTTTCCCTTCTACTGTGGTGAATTAGAATTGTTTTGTTCATGATTTCTGTTTCATCAAAATGCAGGTATGCATTGCCATTCCTTGCGGCATAATCAAGCTGCGGGCTTTTATTGGAATCATGTTTCAGGTAAAAAAATAGCTACTTCTATTTGCCTGTCTTTCTGTGTTATTTATGTTGATTACCGTGGGTGTATATTTCTAGGTTCCTTTGGTCTTGATCACAAATTATTTGCAAAATAGATACAGAAATTCAATGGTAAGTTTTCCTTTTTAAGCACTTCTACCTCTTCCGTATGTACATACATATATTCTAAGTTATAACATCTCACTTCCGTATGTACATACATATCTTCTAAGTTATAACATCTCATTTTTTTCAATTTAATTATTCTATACCGTCATTTTTCTTAACATCAGGTGGGAAATATGATTTTTTGGTTCATATTCAGTATTTTGGGTCAACCTATGATGGTACTGCTATACTACCATGACTTGATGAATAGGAAACGGAAAGTCAACTAAGATTCCAGTACCTCATCAATTGGACACGTGAGTGGGGTTTTCACTTTCTGGAGAGTGAACTGGTGTGGATACGTTCGTCTCTGTTGATGTCTGCGTTCTGTCATGTACATCTGAGGTTGATTTCTTGGCTGTGCACCCATTTGTAGAGAAGTGCTTGTGGCATTTTCTCGTTCACAACTTCGTTCACAACTTTATGCATAGCAAAATCTTAGTTAAAACTGAGTCCAACCAGTTTAACTCAGATTCTATCATGTGTATACAGTTGTGAGCAAAATTGTAAGATGGATGAAGTCCAATTAGCATTTTCCTTCTTTGTACCAGGCAGCTTCTATTGGCTATTCACCTTGAGCTTGAGCAGTTTCTTAAATCAAAATCCACGCTGCCAGTGTATTATATGCTTAGAGAAATGCACCCGTTTATATGATAAATTGGAAAGTAGTAACTGGTTGCTGTTAATCACTGGCAGTGAAAGTTGTCAGTGGTTCAGGTTCATTATACTTAATTCTTTAAGGTCTGGAAATTCCACCTATGAATGAATATGATTTTTTGTTATGGAACATTTTGATGTTCTCTCCACAGGGGAGGTTTTTCAATTTTTTAAGAACATCGGAAACAAACTCGTTACAGCCCAGCGTACTGGCATTTAGATATTGTTTTTACGTATCTTTTGTTGTCTGAATATGTCAGTTCTGCAGTTCTGGAGAATGTGTCCTGTTACAAATATAAGTGATGTGGTTTTCATTCCAGAGTTTAGTTTTCATGGAGCCACTCTTTAAATTTTTTTGGTTAATGGTAGAAATTGTAATGCACTTAATATATACACATAAGTTCTTGAGTTTGAACTAATGTGACCGGAGGAAAGCTTCTAAGGCACTGATAATTATTCTTAATTTAAGCATGTGTCTTGGTGAAAAAAATAAATTAAAATTCTCATTTAAATCGAATGTGGATTTTCCACATCCTTTAATTAGAGATTTTATTTTATTTTATGAGAGGGTGTGAGTAAAAGAATGGAAGAGTAAAAACAGCATTTTAGTAATTAAATTAGAATAAAAATATGTCAGAATCTTAAAATCCATTACTGGGATGCTAATTCTTGTCATTAATCGGCCATCGCATTCGCTCCAAGCCTAGTTTGACAGCAATGAATTACTTGCTAGTTGACTTGATTATTGCTTCAGTTACCAGTTTAGTTTGACTTCTAATTTATACTTTACGAAGAAGATTTATACAAGAGAAAATTTGCCGACGGTGGTTTCCCCATCAGAATAGAGGGAAATTGTGTACCTAGTTTATTAATTTATTAACATAAATAAATTTAGCTCTCTCTATTATTTGGATTGTCTTCACAATTGATTTTGTTACAGGGCTCTCAAGATTTTTAAATTTTAGGTGGTGCGACACAATATAAATTATTGAATGAGATTCTGTTATACTATCTACCATCTAGGATTTAAAAATTCTGAACTATTTTAGAATTTTTTTCATATAAATTTAAATGTAAAATTCGTATAATTTTTATGCATTAATAGCATTTAAAATTTTATGTATATACAAATTCATTATCGTTGGATCATACGCAAAGAATTCAGAAATCATATAAATAATTTTATCAAATTTTACAGGTCTTACACTTCACCTATTCCGTTTCTCCCCTGTATTGAATAAAATATGTATTAAGTAATATTTTAAATATATTTTTATAATTGAAATATATCATTTTGCGACTATTCTATTTCCATTTTACTCCATTATCATCTTCCGACCTTCATTTGTCAACTTAGAGATCCAACTTTTCCCCGCGCCCAAAAAAATAAAATAAAATAAAATGTCTCTCGTGTAACTAATTCTCTGGGAAGGAGGGAATAGAGATGTACTTTGAAATTTCATGGGTGTTTGACTGGGGTAATCAGGAAATGAAAATACTGAGTTTTTATGCTCTTTATATCTCTTTCGTTAATAAAAGCTCATTTTTCCTTGATGTTTGATTCACAATTTTTTTTTCATACTTTTAGAAATGTTTTATAGAAATATAAGATTTTTATATTTTGTTCAAATTTTTTAAAAAATATTTTTGGAAATGTAAATATTTTTAATAATATTTTTAATTCAATATTTTTATAAGAGAAATGAGCATCTTATCTATGATGTAAAAATATTTTATTAATATAAATAAATTATTTTATTTAACTTTTTATTGAAAAGACTTTATTACTATTAAAATTTTATTTCATCATTATCTATCGTAACTACAAGCCGTTAATCATCATTACTGACTATAACTTATTATCAATGACTATTATTAATTATCATTCATCATGATTGATGACTGTTGCAACCACTTGTTACTTGATCACTATCTACTATCAATGATCACTATTAAGCACTGCTCATTACGAATGACTATCATTGTTATCACCTATTGTTGATTACCACCGTCAACCATTATCATTAGTTATTACTTATCATTACCATTAGTACCGATGACTATCACCGACTACCATCATCATTATTAAAATTTTATTTTACTATTACTTATTGTGGTCAATCATTGTCAACCACTATTACCATCGTTTAAACTAGTTTATGACCCGTGCTATGCAAGGATATTTATTATTTTATTATAATTATTACTATATAAAAATAAATATATAATATAAAAAGAGAATATTTTTAAATATATTATAATTATTAAATTACATAAAGTTAATGATAGAGATTGCTAATGTTTCAATTTTGAAGTCACTTCTACAAATAAATTTTTCATGTAATGGACATTCCAAAACTGGGCAACATAGGCAAAGAATAAGCAATAAAATTATCATGTGATGGAAGTTCCAAAACTTCAAATTGGCAAAAACAAATATTAGAGAGGAAGACAATATGCAAAACTTAAATCCAAGAAACCTATAAAATGGGTTAAAAAAAACAAATCATGAAACATAAACAATAGAGATAGATGGTTATGGATTATCGAAAAATACTACTAAAAATAACAAAAGAGATAAATGGTTAATTAAAGATGTAACAAGTTATAGTCAAGCAACAAATCTTAATAGGGGAAAATGGTTCCATTATAATATAGCTTGTTCCATGAAAGCAAATTTCACAAATATATGAAGAGGCCATTCCTACATGCACGGTTTGTACCAAACTTTAGATCCAATTTTAGAATCACAACCTTTACCAATTGGTATTTTGATAGAGATGGCCTTACTAAATTGCAAAAATGGTTGTATGAGATCATCCTTATTGACATTAAAATTAAGCCCATCAACAAATATTTGTAACATCGACAAGTTAGCAAGCCACAAGTAGCAATATGAATAAAGGTGGACAGGAAAACTTGACTCACTGTTGTGTTGCTAGAGTCCCTTTTAACTTGGGAATCATAAGCAATAGCACTATTGGATGAAAGACCACCAGTAATTAGCACAACTGATTACAAAACATAAAATTAAATAATAACACATCCCATTAGAAAAATAACATATAATACTGCATTACATTAATAATCTCTAAATCTCGTAAATGGCATGCTTAGCAATTAGAATATTTGAAAACAATGAACGTGAAAATAATAGCCTACTTATTTATATAAAAATTCAACAACCTTCACACAAAGAAAAATATTTCTAAAAATAATAGAAACTTGAAATTGAAAGAATAATTTGAATTGAACAACAAATAATAAAACCTTGATTTAGAAATTAATGAATATAATAGAATAAAAGTGTGATTGACATACACAATGGGTTAAGGATAGAAATCATGTAATGCCAATACATGCAATATCATTAATAAGCACCTAATCCATTGAATAAGCAACTTTTAACCAAAATCAGTCCATTTATGCAGAGATTTTAGATAGTGATGCATTAAACTCAAGTCTGCATATTAGAAACAAAACACCAAAACCTCCTTAAGACTTTCATAGTAACATTTTGTCACACAAGATGTCCAATTGATAGGACAAAGTAGCATTTAATCAAACTATTTCATAGTTTTATCATTGTTTGCATATATCATATTACATGCAGTTCATTCATGATTTACATAATGCTTAGTATTAGGATAGCTTAAGGAAAATAGTGAAACAATTGTTAAAGAGACTGATTGAACAAGTTAGAAAATAGTGGAACCTAGACGCATATAGGTAAAAGAATAAAATGGTTTACATTTTTGCAAGTTTCTTTACAAAGTATTATGCAGAAGGCCTATATGGTATACATTATGCCCACTAGAAAGAACTACAGAACATATAATAGGGCAACCTGACTGTATAAGTATTTTATTCAATCAAGTGTGTTCCAATGCAATATCATTAAGAAGGTATTCAAAACATTAAAATTTAGCTTTAGACTAATAAAATTTACAAAATTAATTGCAAGTATCATAGAATCCAAACCACTACAGAAAAGAACTACCACAAGAGCTTATGTTTCTTGTCTAATTTTAAGGACCATTACCTTTATAAATTCAGAATATTTCTATTATGAGGAATATAATTTAGCAACAAGTAAAACAATTGCATATAACTACTTATACTTTAATTTTATGACAGTAAAGAGTTTTCACGTCAACTAAATCTTAACTTAGATCTTAAGTCTAAAAAAAGCAAGTTACAATAAAGAGCATGGTTCAATAATAGTAAAATAAGAAATAACAAATTACATACTTGTATTTGGTTTTCAGCTTATTAAGTGTTTCTGGGATTTAGCAATTATGTTTTAATCAGTTGAGATCCAAGCTCAGATCCAAATCCAACTGCCTATCCTATTTAGCAAAAGCAAATTGCTCTTATGAAGGGATAGTAACAACTACATATTCCAAATAATTCTAGTGCATTAGATTGAAAAGGCCTTCATGCTAACATACGTTAGTTATAAGACTCCCACTATAAGTTTTATACGGAACCTTACTTTGTAGTTAATTTAGAATAAACTTTTAGAGTGATAGTACATGATTTCAAAAAATTTGCTTGTTAAATTCCTAAGCCTGTATTCCATACCTATATTAAACTATTAGTAAGTATGAAGGTGTATTCTAAAAACATTATTTGCCTCTAGTGAATTAAATGCTAGACCAAGAAGTATGAAGGCATCATCATGATATTAAACTCTGATTGAGTTTTTAGCATTTTTAACTGGGTAATAATTAATATCAATTATTTTGTTAAGATTTGTAGTCACAATTGTAGTAACTTGTCATTAACAATGTTGAACTATTACATCTAGTTATAGAATGATAATTTTATTATAAAAGAAATACACATGAAAGAAGAAAAATTCTTTAACAAAAAAAACCCAAAAAAAAAGAAAAACACATTATGCAATTACTTTATGTCATTATATCTTATCTTTTTCTTCTTTGCATCATCCTCGAGAATGGTTGTTAATAATCTTATGGCAATTTTGTGAAATCACCATTAAAGGCTATAAAATAGACAAAAGCCATGTCATTCCAAGAGAGCCAAGGTAAAATTAATGCAAAATTTATTTATTATAATCATGTTTATATATATTGATGCAAGTTTATAGTACAAAATCCTCAATAGTGGTTCTCAATAATCTCACAGCAATTTTATAAAAACACCACTAAAGGCTACAAAGCAGACAAAAGTCATGCCAATTTAAGAGAGCTAAGATAAAATTAATATGGAATTTGTTTGCCATAATTATGTTTATATGTATTTATGCAAGTTTATAGTATAAAATTAGTGACACTTATTAATGCAAATTTATGTGATATAAAAGATAATATATGATCAAATGACTATACCAAAACATTGTTAAATATAAAATCAAATTTAAGATAATATAAAAGCAAATCTATATGACTTTGTAGAAATTCTAAATTCCAACATAATTGAATAACAGATTACTATCCCATCAGTAACTCTATCACGAAGTCTGATAAAAAATTATGTGATTTTAAATTCTATATATTGCAAGGAAAAGTGAACAATAAAAGAAAGCTAATAAGATATTATAGCAAAAGCAATATATGCAAATAAGTTCAAAGTAATACCTAATTTAAATTTTGGAAGACTTCTTTGTAGGTAATATTGTTTATTTGAGTGAAAACTTGATTCTCTCCATCGTGGATTAGAATTATTAATCCACTCTTGCTTGTCACTCTTGAAATAGCAAGATATAGTTGTCCATGGCTAAAAATGGATTGTGCAAGTATAAACTAACATATGAGAGAAATTGCCATTGGCTTTTGTTGATAGTTATAGCATATGAAACAATTATTAGGTATTGTCTTCTTTGGAATTTGAATGGACCTTTAATTCTAATGGATATAGATTCATTCTTGGGATGAAACTTTTTTCACCAAAATGAGATCCAATTAAAACTTCTTCACTAATAACATGATTACCTAATTCAGTCATAAATAACCTGGTCTCATTGCATAGACTTACTAACTAATCAATATTCTTAAGCAAGAGGCATTTATGGTGCCCCTATGGATTTAATACCCATAGAGGTGTGGCAAAATGCAAACTGTTAGATGAGATTACCAATTTTTACTGAAATTTTTTGTAATCTCATCTAATGATCTAGTTTTTACCACACCCATATGGGTTTGGAACCTATATGGGTACCATAGAATTTACCTCTTAAGCAATATGATTGGAATTCCAACTTTTAAAATAATTTTATAGTAAGGCAAATCAAAGCAGTTTAAACCATTTAAACTTCTAGGGGTGTATAAATTTTTTTGAATATTTGTGTTGAGACTTACTTTACAAACTAAATCATTACTTAGATAAGTTTTTTCCTCCATAGGAATTCTTGATAATATGTACTCATTCAATTTATTTACAATGTCAAGTATTAGTGCTAATATTGTTTTATCCTTCAAGAAATAAGGATTAGTGTAGTTTTCTTCTAGTGAAGGATATATGCTATTGACAATTGCTTGAAGTGAATTTTCAAATTCAGTTAGTAAAAAATCATTTGGAATATCTATTTCAGCTTTTCCATCATTCAGTTCTCCAAACTTTCCATCCCTAATTTTTAGAATCCATTTAGTAAATTGTCTTAATTCATCCTTATTTGATGTTGAAAGAACTAATTGCAATCTTATATTTTTTGATAAAGTTAGTGCTTTGCAATGCCTTTATAAATAAAATGAGTTGATAGTTACATGAACTATGTCAAATATGTGACCAACTGGAATTACTGGTAATATTTGCCTAAAATCTCTACTAGAAACAATAAATTTCCCACCAAATGACAATTCATAATATTTCTTAAACTTCTATCAAGATCTTGTTACATGAACTATGCATAATATTTCTTAAACTTCTATTAAGATCTTTAAAATAAAGCTTATGAACCATTGAAGCTTCATCTCATATGATGACTTTACATTATTGCAACAATTTTGCAAGTTCGCTTCCTTGTTTGATATTGCAAGTTAAATCCTCTGTTATATTTAATGGAATATGAAAGTGAGAGTGTGTTGTTTAGCCATATAGAAAAAGTAATGATACAATTCCACTTGATGTAACTGTTAGAACATATTCCCCTTAAGATCTTTATACAGAAGTAAAAATTCTCCATAAAAAAGTTTTACCTATGCCACCATATCTATAAACAAAAAAAAATCACCTCCATGGCCATTAATAAAATTCATAATTGTATGAAATGCAAATGCAAATCTTTGTTCTTCAGTCATCAAGGCAAATAACCTTTCAAAATCCTTCTTTAATTAAGCTCAATTGTGATTTAACTCTTCAACAATTAAGTTATTTTACATAATTTAAAACTCCATGTCTTTTGAAATTGGCATTGGTGGATAGTTTTTCAAAGATTTTCCATTAATCTTTAACAACTTTCCAATCTCATACAATGCATACATCTTCATTTCTTCCTTGTTCAAAATTAAATCTAATAATAAAATAGAAATTTAAAATAGTAAAGTTAAGAATTAAACATTGTATTGCTAATAATAGCTTAGAAAAAAGTTAACAAATTTTCAAATAATTAATTATAAATTTTCTTAATATGTTAGAAAACAAACAAATGCAATGTAAGTAAAGTTTAAAGAGATGTTCTAACCTTCATTCAACTTTTTTCTTTGTAGTAGATAATTGAATATCTTCAAAAAAAAATTCTCCAAGTTTCTTCCCATATGTATTTAAGGCGAGAGACACTACTCGACAATAAGATTTTGACAAATAATTTTCCTAAGCAATCTCCACTACCCCAAATAAGGACTTCTTTGATTGCTTCAATAAATTTTCTATCATTATCAAGAAATCTTAAGAAGTAGCTTGCTTCTTAAAAGGTTTTATACAAAACACCATTTACTATAAGTATATCTTTATAAGAAGTTAGACCTCGGACTTTAATGAGTAGCATTTTTAAATTCACCCCTGCATGGCAGTAGATAATGCAATCTACCAATCGCAGATCCACGTTTCCGTTGATACCACTTACGATCTTTATAATTGTATACAAATTTTAATGGGAATTCAATATAGCTTAGCTCTTTTGCTTTAAGATATACTTTATTTGCCTCCATCCATGCAAAAAATATACTTTAAGCAATAGAGGTTTTTTTTTAAACATAGCATTAATGTCAACACCATCTTGATAGTATACATATTGCTCATTTAGAAAGTGGAAGTGTAGTCTCTCCATAAATGGCTATCGATAATGAATATCATAAGCAAAAATACGTCAAACAACTTCGCAAGGAGAGATATAATGACAATTAAGATAAGTTTTAATCTCATAAACTTGTTGATTGTTATCATTACTCTTATCACGTTGATAAATAGCTGCAGTGGCTCGATCATAACCCTTATTAATATACTTGAATAGATATTTAATAGATCTTGATTGATTGCATGCTTTAACATTAATATGTGCTTCATATTTAAATAGCAAATCAATATTGTAAGGAACCATAAATATAGTATCAATAGAAACTCCATTCTTCATTATTGTTCTTCCATCATCTCTTCTTCTATAAATTGGATACCCTTTTTCATCCACAGTGGTGAAAGTAACAAATTTCTTAGGAAAGAACTTTGAACATTTTCGATTTTTCATGCATGGAGAACTTAGGTTAACATGCCTACAAAGGCTATGAATCATGAAGTCTATTAATATTTCATACCATTGAGGTCATTTTTCTCTATCAAATATTTCTACATAAATAATTTTATCAACATTAGTGA
Source organism: Sindora glabra (assembly GCA_020226215.1). NCBI lineage: Eukaryota > Viridiplantae > Streptophyta > Magnoliopsida > Fabales > Fabaceae > Sindora > Sindora glabra. Next base: position 58,958,523 of record CM035231.1, read on the forward strand.
GAGATACAAACTTGTATTCTACCTTCAAGATAGGTTTTGATCTCATTAACTTATTTATTGTTATCATTACTCTTATCATGTTAATAAATAGTTGTGGTAGCTTGATCATGACCCTTATTAATATACTTGAAAAGATACTTAATAGATCTTGATTGATTGCATGCTTTAACATTAATATGTGCTTCATATTTAAATAGCAAATCAATATTGTAAGGAACCATAAATATATTATCAGGAGAAACCCCATTCTTCATTATTGTTCTTCCATCATCTCTTCTTCTATAAATTGGATACCCTTTTTCATTCACAGTGGTGAAAGCAACAAATTTCTTAGGAAAGAACTTTGAACATTTTGGATTTTTCATGCATGGAGAGCTTAGGTTAGCATGCCCATAAGGGCTATGTATCATGCAGTTCATCATTATTTTATACAATTGAGGTTATTTTTCTCTATCTAATGTTTCTATATAAATAATTCTATCAACATTAGTGAGAGACACAAACTTGTGTATTACCTTCCAAAACACAAGTATATGAACATGTGATAGACGTCTTTTTTAATACTTCACTATCCAAACAACTATAATGAAATTTTTAAAATTAGAATATTCTATAATAGAAAATATAATTATAATAAAAATTCATATGATCAAATCAAATTATGAATAAAGGATTTTAACAATATTAATAGTAACCTATACTTGCCTTATATTTATCAAAGAAAACACCCTCTTTCAAATCTTTCATAAAATATGTCAATTTCATGTTGAAAACTCTAGAATGCACTTGAGGATAATCTTCTCGCCGTAAGCCTAGCTTTTTCGTAATTCTTGTAATCTCTAGCCAATTTGGATTGCATGTGAAAGTTATGAATAAATCTAGAAATCCTGCCTAATTACAAATTCCCATAGTATCATGGTAGCTTTGTATCATATATCTTGAGCCTCTCGTGAAACTGGATGGTAAGATTACATGTTTTTTTATATGAATGTCCCTCATGTTCACCTTTAAGTATTACATCTTGTAATCCATAATATAACTTAACTCTTAATGTTTTCTAATTGTATATCATAAAAGATAATCATTGGGCTTCAGTTATTAGATAAGCGTCAACAATATACTGCTATAGTAAATGCCTTGGTAACAAAATAACAGAAGATTGATTCATCCTAAATTGCAACCTATAAGCAAAGTATTCCCTCAATGATACATTGTGCTGCTTCTTTGGATTAACACCACAAATAACAATATGCTTAATATCATTATAATAACCATAATGTCCTATAGCAAACAACATTGGATATTGCAATAGAAGATATACAGGGTATAACTCATCAATATGCTGTAAGTGGTCACTCTTTGTTTCAACAATAATATCCTTATCTTCATTTAAATATTTAATGTCACTAACAATTAGCATTGCTACCTCTAATGATGAAGGTAAATTATACATTCTTAAATCTAACCTTCTGTTTCTTATTAACCTTAACTTCAACTTTACACCTTTTTCAACTTCAAAGTGATCTCTTGCTATGTGAAATTTTTTTACAAGTGGATTATAAATGTCAAACATTTTTTTAGCTTTTGTATAATTTCAGCATCAATAGAATCATTGTCATCAATGGACCTACACAAAAGTAAAAATCAATTTCATTCTCAACCTGTTAAATTTGCATATTATGATTATTCTAATTAAAAAGTGACTTATTAGTAATCTAATCTAAGAATATACTTACAACATTCATTTTGTTTTGAATTTCATTATCTATGTTATAGACATAAAGCTATGCGAACTTAGGCGATGCTCTATTAAGAGGTAGGAGACTTCCAATCAAATGGTGATTTGACCATTTAATCTAAATATATAAGGTGAACCACCATAATTGAGCGATCGATCAAATTTTCCTCCTATTGAAGTGAAAGAGAACATTATATTATATGTACAAATGTTATCTCTAAACTTTCTTGTTGATGGAAAATTGTTAAACATTAATAATCTCAAATATGGAGGAGGTCCATGTAGCTTTTCTAACTTAATCTTCCCTATCAAGCAATAAAAATTAAAGCAAGGATTTGAATTATCTTTGCATCTTTTAATTCACTCATCAAACCATAATAGTAGACCACAATATTTACAAATACCTTTAGGATCACCAATATCTAAATAACATAAGCAAATCAAATAGTTTTGATATTAATCCAATTAAGAGCACTAATTCAAATGAAAATTAAATTTTAAATTTCAAAATAAAAGAAAATGATACAATTGTCACTTGATGATGAAACAAACTCATGTCCACTAATGTCATTAATATGATCATTCAAGTCATTCAGATACTTAATTGATTTCAAAAGGAATTGGAAAAGATAATTATTAGAGATGAGATGGTTTCTTTATTGCATGACATTTCTTGGAATATGAATGTTTATCATGTTAGAATTAGTATTAAGCATGGTAGATGAAGGGCTTTTTTCGTGTAACAAATTCCTTGCATTTACATTCCATTTGGTATTTCCATTTGCAGTAACAAAGTTGAATTGTGTTAATAAATTTTGTGACAACTTAAAGGTATGATTGACCACCTTTCACTACAAAATATAAGTAGATAATGTAGATGTAAAATTTTTTCACCTAGTAAGATTGATTGCAGAGCTTAGAGTTTGTACCACATTGGCAAAATTGCTTACACTTGCAAAATAAATACCATAATATATTGAGCATGCATCAACAAGTATTTAATTATTAGAAGATCATTACATAAGTTAGAAACAAACCTTGTGTATTCTCTAAATTCCTAAAATATGTATCAATTGTCGCATTCTCATCATTGTACTTTTTTTTAATTTCATAAATTGCATATGCTTTTGGAGACTTGTGTGACTACAAATTGAAAGTTTATAATAGTTAGAATCATTATTGTTCTTTTGATAACAATAAAATTAAGCAAATAATGAAATAAGTAATAATCATTACTATGAATTAAGGGAAATCTTGAAGACAAATCCTAATTGCAACTTTTTTTGCAATGTTATTCTTATACCATCTATTAATTGTCCTTTAGGATTTTCAACTTTTCCTACATATAAAAGAGAAAATAAATTTATATTAGTAATAATAAACATCCATTGAAATGATCCAGTATAATAATTTAATCATGAAAATCTCCAAGAGATTATCGCCTTTGAAGCTCACAATTAAATTTTGACTCTTAAAATTGGATAATAAATTGCCTAAGATTAATCATTCTAAGTAATGCAATAAGATTCATACTTCATATAAGATAAAGCTAAAATTTGGACTTCTTCTTAAATTTGATGATGAAATTTCTTTGAATCCTAGCTTGTTTGTATTTTTCTTGTTAGTTGGAACTCATGTCTCCTTTATCTTTATAATTTCAATACCTTCACATGTAAAATCCACCATTTATAAAATAAGCAAATTAGTCATCACAACTACTATATGGAAATATCAAAATTTATGAAGGTTTTCAAATAAATTGAAAAATATGACCACTATTAATGCAAAGGTAATGGTTAAGGATGTCCCTGATCTATATTAGCACTATCATCTCTCAAAGAGATTTTCGTATATGATAATTAAATTATAAAGTCACATATAGCATGAGAGAAAAGAAATGATAGAAAAGTTGCATAAATACATCAGCAAGAATATAACTATTAATCAAATTTAGACTATAAGTATTGAACGATAAATTTAACAAAATTTCCAATTGTTACAGAAAAGCAAAAAAGCCTAGAACGTTCTGTATCACCTTAATCCCTACCTTAATACCTGCGAGTTTATGAATGATGTATCCCCTACATGTATCCTATTGTTCAAATTTAAAATATTTTATTATTAGCTTCATACAAATCCCTTTAACTTGAAACTTGTTTTACTTTTTTATAGATAAAGTGAAGTCTTTGAAATTAATCAATGAGTTTTCTTATTTATATATATATATATATATATATATTTGAAAGTGCTAATTTATAAATACATTTGAAAGTGCAACTATCATGAAATTAGGCATAGGGTATGATATCACAAGCCAATAGAAAGATGGAATAAGAACTTGTAATGTGATATTCTAATAAGGTCCCTAAGTGCATATCTGATTAAAAACTTAGCCACACCTCTAAACTTGAAAGAAAAAAGTATTTAAATCTCTCTTATCCAAAGGTAGGAGTTAATAAAATTGAAGTAAAGTGCATAGAATTTGGACAAATGTCAATTAGAAAGTTCATGTCTTGCTTGTACACGAGAGCGTTAATTATAAATGAGGTTTACTAATATGAGAAACTAATCCATATGAGAAACTTCTTTGCCTTTATCTTATCATTTACTAATAATTCACTTATAAATTATAAATATTTTTAAAAAAATGCTTGGTGTATGAATACATCATACACTAATAGTTTTTAGCATTGAGTGATGCATATTATCCATCAAGAGAACCTATAGAGAATTAGAATTACCCCATTATGCTACATTATTAAGAAAATTAAGGGATGTTAACATAGAAAAATAAATTAATCTATTAGCTAGAGTTTTTGGGATGAGTACTAAGTAAACCATATTTTATACTTGCTATAAACAATCTAATGAAGTGAAAATCAAAGTAATTGAAAGTTAGGCATCCACAACATAATGTAGTTATTCTATTAAAAATTTACAATAAATAAAATTTCTACAAGTTATATACCTTTAGGTTTTCATCACTTTTGCTATTACATTCTACAATTTAACTCCTATCAAAGAGATGCAGATGTCTGCATGTGAAAAAATAGCAATAATTAATAAGGAGTAAGGGACAGAGATATTAACATTAATGAAGTTTGTACATTCAAAATTTGAATTCATCATATAAAATCTAAACATTATTATGATAATTGGTAGCACAATTAATTTGAATCTCCATGGCCTAGGCAGTTATTACTTTACCCAAGAACACCACGCTCCCCATCTCTTTAGGAACTTAATATGTTCAAAAAAGATAATAAAGTAAACCAAGATCAAATAAATATGCCTTAGGCCACCCTAAATATTTAGAACCAAAAGCAGGGAGCAGGGGAATTCAGCAAAGGGAAAGTAAGAAGTATTTTAGTAATGCTAAATATTTAGATCCATATTCTAAGGAAAACTACTTTTTAACTTTCCTTTCTAGAATTATAAAGCTTCATGTTTATTACATCATTATAAGTTGTATAAAGAAATTTATGAAAAAAAATAATTATAAGTTCTAATTCATTTACATGAAATGTATCATTGAATATAATTATAGATAACAATATTCTCAACTAAAAGTATAAACATAATCTACCTTTCATCTAAAACCAGCCATAACAAATAATTTCCATGTCAGAAGATCACATCTAATAGTAAGATGAAATGCATTAAAGATTAAGCTTAAAAATAAACATGGGATAATAAAAAATTAATAAGGATTGAATTTCAAATTAAGGTAGCATTGAAGGATAGATATTGCTTTCCCTTTAATAAATGGAGAATAGTTTGAAAGCAAAAGGCACTAAAAGAAAATATGAAAGAAATGTTGTAGAAGGGAATAGGCCAACTACTTAATAAAATGCTTGATTTTTTTTCTAAAAGAAAATTCAAGAAAGTAGCATAAGATAAAAATGAACTTAGACTTCAACTTAACTTTAAGAAAAGAATGATTTAAAGAAATTGTAATCCACGGAGGAGTAAGAAATTGATTAGAGGCTATTACAATAACACTATTCACTATTGAAGTATATGGCAAAACCAAGTAATTGGAATAAAAAATTTTCAACACTGAAAGAGCAAGCAAAGTGATGAAATAATGTACAACAACTTGTTGACAATAGTACTATAAATAATAAATTAAAAAAATTAATAATAGTACAAATCCCTCTAAAAATTATAAACTAAAAGAAAGTAGGTAATTATATAATTAGACTTAGAAAGTTTAGACTATGTAAATAGCACACTTATGCTTCCCTACATAAGCTATCAATTAGTAAAAGAAATAGAAAAGTAAACCACATTATAGAGTAACATTGCTTAGCTTTGTTCATGTACTACAAACTCATGTCCTAATTCTAATTTTAATTTTTCATTGTTATAGTTTTATAATTTTACTTATTTATAATCATAGAATAAAAAATAGATTAAAAACATAAATTATTAATTTCATTAATGAAAATAGCATTCGTAATATGTCTAAATTTCATTACTATTGCACTTTACCTGTAATACATTTATATTAGAATACAAAAAAGTAAATTAACTCTTTCAAATTTGAAATCCAAAATATGATGTAACCGTAATAATTTATTATTATACAACTCACATTGTTTCTTATTTTATGATATAATAATTGCACTTTATTGTCTCCTTATTTAGATTCATTTTTACAATTCTTTTAGTATGGCAATCAAATATAATTTTTAGTTTGTTTCCTAATATTACTTAATATAAGAATTACTTATATACAAAAGTACATTGCAGATTTGTAATAAAGTTCTAGTATATTTACTTTATTTGTAATAGTTAATATTTAGCTTAACTTATTGTTTAATGTTATATTTATATACTTAATAAATCCATAATATAAGGTTAGAGTTTAAATATTGATATTCACATCATTGCTTTAAGTGGTAATTTGCTTTGCTTGGCAACTATCGAGCAACTAAGTATATCAAATTAGCTACCTAATGTGTCTAGGTCCTTTTTAACATTTTAGATTAATCAATGAATAACAAACTAGGCGATAGTTAATTTGCTTAATATAAGGTCAAAGTTTAAATATTATAAGCAAATTACTTGCTAAATATACAATAGAGTAGAAGAATAGTCCTTCATTACAATAGGAAATTTCCTTAAGCATAAGGATAGTTCTCACAAGAATGGAAAAAGTTAACCCCCTACATTATTCTACTTTTTATTGTTAATGTACTTGAAATTGGAGTTCACCTTCAAAGTATGTTACTACTCCATTCTTTTTCCATTACAAAGGAACAACAGTGAAAATTATATTTGCTTATATATATATATATATATTTACAATTTTTTACACTATTCTAAATTAAAATTTTTACTCATGATGCTTATTATAATAATTAATCCGAGTATTGTTAGAATCTACTTGTAGGTAAGGTAAGTTTTCATGCAATATACAAAGAATCAAGCAACATCTAGACTGTTTTATTATTTCTTTTTATTCTTCATAAAATTTAGAGAGAAATTTTCTCTATTACTTTTGTTGGTAATAAAAAGAAGTTATGATATCCAATAATACTTTAAACATTTCATAAAAGGAAAATCATATAAAAAGTAAGTTCAACATTTGTCATTCAAGTTGTATTACAGTTATAAGTCAAACCAACCATACCATTAAAGCCCAAAAAATAAAGAAACTTAGTCATTATTTGTAATACTTTCATTATTAGCTTACCTTGAATATAGATAGCATACCCCTAAAATAATATAACTCCTAGTACTAATAAAACCTACCTAATCTAATTTTATCTTCTTTGAGGTTTTAGTACAGGACATCTAAGAGGACAATATGTCACCTATTCAAAGGCCATCATCCTTATTGTTAGAACTATTTCTCTTTTAAGGTGTAAAATTGCTAGAATATGACATTTCTAGCTCATTTAAAGATGGAGCAATTTGTATCATCCTAAAATATTAAAAATTCCATGTTCTAATTAAATATTTTTACCTCACTCAAGTTATGAGGTCCTACAAAAATCAAATTAATTATGGCTTTAATAAATGCAACTACGTGGTTCATATTATTTGCTTATTAAAATATTATAATATAACATTTTAATCAAAATCTAATCTTATATTTTGTATAAGAAATTAAAATAACATACTTAGTAAAGTTTCTATGAAAGAGCCAAAAGAACAATAACTTACATTCTCTTCACCAGTAAGCAGCAACTTTTGAAAACTCTTAAAGTAACTTGAACTTATTTCAATGCCAAGCTCCTACATCAAAATTACCTTAAGTTGTAAGAAATCCTTTCCAATTAGAAATCAAAGAAACTTATCTATAATATGATGAATAAGGAAGATGCTAGAAAACGTAGAAAGCCTAGCAGCTTGAAAACTAATTTAGTCATTCTCATTATAGTATAATATATATATAATACATAACTATGTAAGCAATGAGAAGTGCATCATTTGCTTTAGGAGTGTTATTGTGCAGTATGTAAGCAATGAGAAGGACATCTTCTTTTGTACCTATTATCGTATGAATTTCTTTGACATATTTCTCTAAATTTCATGAATGTTTCTTAATCGATTACCTGATATTCATGAATTCCTTTCACATACTCTACTAACTCAAGCTCATAGTCACTTATTAAAGTAACTTTATAAGGATTTTGTTCCCAGCTTTAATTCTTATTATTGATATTCCATTGGATTATGTCAATATTGAACAGCAATTTTTTCCCTTCAATAGATTCAACTTAATTGAAAATCCAAATCCATCATTTTTCCTAAAAAAATACTTAATATTAGCACAAAAAGTATAATGCTTGAATGATTAAATTTTCACTTCCACTAATATTAATTAAAGTGTTTCTCAGCTTTAATGCATCTTTCTTTATAAATTGGATAACCTCATGATCAAACAAAACACAAGAAGCTGATCCACTATGGTCCACCACCATAACTTGAACTTTAAAACTATATTACAAAATTAGTACACACTTTTTAGCAAATTCATCAAGACCAAACTTAAGAAATTTTAACTATCACATCTAATTTGTATTGCAAATTCTCATTATACATTACCTCGAAATTGTAAAAATAAAGATCTTGTTGCAAGTGTAACAAAAGAATTCATCCCAAGACTTTTTGTACTCTTTTTACAAGAAGTGCAAGTATCATAAAACTAATTAAAATTAGTTTGAATCTTCTAGACAGTGGCCATAGTAGAACACCTACAAGGCTACAATAATATTGCATATTATTAGATAAATCATTATTAGATATGTGTTAATCTATATAGTGCTCAAGCAAATAATTTATGTAATTCCTACTTTTGTAGCATTCCTAATTTGAATTAATGATTTCTTATTCCTATGCAAAATGGATTCATATTTGAATGAGTTTTTAGCTCCAAAGGAACTTTGACTAAGTGTTTGAGAAAGAGTTAAATCATTCAACTTAAGCTTGCAAATGCAATATAATGACATTACAAAGAACCAATAAGTAAATTTAAAAATTATAACTAAAATATCCAAGACAATTAAAGATAAAGATTAATTTATCTTACAACTTAATATACATACCTTTCTTTAAATTGATTAATTTCGGGAAGAGGTGGATTAAACATCACCTTTGTAGTATTCAGGAATTGCTCAATATAACAATGTCTGCGCTTAAAAGTTATAAAACATTGTATTATTGACTTAAAAAGCAAATACTTTAGAACTTGTCAATTTAGTAGAATAAAAAAATATATGAAAGCAAAACTTCACTTGAGAACTTTGCTGCTTTGACTAGTTGGATTACAACAATTATGTTATTATCTACGGTCCCATTAATTTGATTGAAAGCTTCATCAATCAAGCTAACCCACAAAGCATAACTTGATTGCTTGCGGCTATAAATAGAGGGAAATTATTATTAGATTATACATTACAACAATTGAATCATATATATATATATATATATATATATATATATATATATATATATATATATATATATATATATATATATATATAAACCTTTCATCTTGTAAAAGCATTGATATCTTCTTGCCACTACTATTTTTCCTCACACCACGTTGAATAGGTTAGAAATTCACCACCACAACAATAACACCTGATGAACAATAAATGTCATTACATACTGCTACTATGTTATAAAAATATATAAGTAATGCAAAAATTCATATAATTATTTAGTGGAATAATTTAAATCTTATCAAATAAATATTCCTTTAGTATTCTTTGTAACAACACATCTTTAAATGGTACAAACTGAAAGCTAAAGAGTAAGATTCTAGATTTACATGGTCTAACATGAGTAATATGATTAAAAGTAATTCTATATTAATGTTGAGTGGGCCTATAAGGTCCATCATTTAAAGTCATATTGAAGTTTTGGATTATGTAGCATCAACCTTTATTAAAAAGGGATTTGCACCTATTAACTAGATTTTTTTCCAAAAATAGTGGCTTGTATCCTACCCTACATACACAATTAAAAAAAATAAACTCATAAAGTCATAGACAAAGAAAAATTTTTTATGTCAAGTTATTTACTACTTTCATATCCAAAAGAACCATATCAATGATTGAAACTTGTTCAGAATACTTTCACAACAATGTATACCATATTCATACCACCCTATATTTAATCCTTAAAGTCTTATCATTTTCAAGTGAAACTTTGCTAATGAAGGTCCAATTTTGATCCTTGCTAGTACAATTGCAAAAAATAGACGATACCCACACTTAGTAAAGATTAATAAGTACTTTACCCAAAACTAAAAAAAGTAAAACTATTTTATTAATTTCATTTCTGATTTCTTATTTAGATTAACTACTATATAACAATGCTTCTAACTATCTTTCTCTAGTGTTTAGCACATAGTTTCCTTTAAGTATCCTCCTTATTATAAAAACTAACTATAAAAATTCATTATTCAGTTTGGAGTAACATGAAGTTATTAATGTGAAATGGTATATAATTTAGTTCAATTATAGTTAGCTTTTGAGAGATCTAGGTTAGATGAAAATATATAGAAAATATAAGAAAACCTAATTAACTTTGGATTATACTCGTGTATTGCTTAGTAACTTAAGCATTAGTTTTATATAAAAGTATGAATTTTGACTGTGTATGCTAATAGTTAAAAATAATATTAGATGAAATCTCAATAAAAAAACTCAGATTGCAATGTTGGACAACTAATTTCCACCAAGTTAGTGTAGCATAAAATAGAAGCACAATACATGAAGAATAGTAGTATTCTCCTAATTATCGGCATCCTAAATATCTAGCCACTTTATATGGTAATATTGCCCTAGTATTATGTCCTGAATGTCATATTCAGTAAACAGTGCTAACATTTAAAAATAATGCTAAATGAATGAAACTTCAATAAATCAACTAAGATTAGAAAAGTGGACAACTAATTTCCATTAGGTTAATGTAGCATAGTATAAAAGAATAATTCACAAAGAATAGATTTAGGCTAAAAAAAGAGGAAAAAAGTTTGAAGATGTGTTACTAATTTACAACAATGAGTTATCTCAACTCAAGTCTTGTGAAACCTATTTAGGCATATAACCATTGATGGTAATTTTTAAAATTATGATTTTAAATTGTCTTCTTCTGTAAGACTTACCTAAGTTATGATGTGCATTACTGAAGGTCTCATTCCTTGAGGAATTTGTTATCATTTTCTAGATCAAAAGCAATAGTGTCCAATGAAGTTAGAGGTTAGAAGTGGCAATTCAGTGCTAGAAAGTTGTAGTGATATGTTATCTATAGATTGTTTGATAAGGACACTACTTGAATTGAGGTATGATATTTTGTTGCTCAAACTTAATCTGGTACATTTTCATATGATTTTTAGTGATATGTGAAGATCCAAGTTGTGAAGTCTAGCTACTGTTAGGAAATATTTGTTTTTTTCCATAGGGATAGATGTTGCATATTTCTATCTGACCTACATTCTTAAGCAATTCAATTAGTATTAAAGGATCTTCCTGGTGATTAGTATTGTGTTAGTATTATGCGATTGAGTTTTTGTTGTGAGTCTAGAAAAATTGATGCTTTGGCTAATTTTTATGTGTTTAGAGCATAATTTGAAACATTTAATGTTATTTAAATTATAGACAATTCCATATATGGTGTCTTGTAGGGTTGGCTGGGTTATGGAGTTTTTGAGCTGTTGTTTGGCATCTTTTGAGTTGTAAGACAACGTACCTTGTGTTTGGGATTAGCTATAATAAACATATCTTAGGACAACCAAATTAACAATATTTTCCTACTTATATGTATCTTCAATATCATAGCCACTATAAATAATAATATTATCATGCTATTGTATCTTAAATATCATATTTAGCAAACTTTGCTCTATCTTTCTCCACTTTTTTATAATTTATAAAGGTTAGTACATTTTAATTTTGTAAAAGGGTTTCTAGTCTTGAAGTTATTTTCATTAAAAATTTATGAAAGACTTTCTTAACATTAATAAGTACTTCACCTAAAATAATTTTTTTTTTACTATTTGTTGATTTTGTTTCTAATTTGTCATTTAAATATACAACTACAATCTTGTTGATTTCTCTTTTGAAAATCTTCTTTTGCCCTTCAGCTTTACTATTATATTTCAAAAAAAATAAAAAAATTAGCATAGATCTAAAAGATTGGCCAAAGAATAACAACTTGAAAGGAATAACATTGGTAAAGTAAAATTAAACACAAGAAAGAGAAAAAATCATGTTTACCTAAGCAACATTTTTAGCAAATGGAAAAGAAAAAGAACAAGCAACTAATAAGCACAACATGCACATAAAAACCAAAAGCCACAAGCAATACAGGGAGCTCAGCAAACTTGACTAAGCAAATTAGCAACTTAAACTGCAATACACCAATAAAATGAATATACAACTTCTCTTGTAGCTACAAAACATAACTCAAGTACATAAAAGCAAGGTCTCAAGACTATGCTTTTGGAAAAGTAGGCAAAGCCACTATAGGAATAGGTTAAAGAAAGTTTTATAGATTAAGAAAAAGCCTTAATAAATATTAGTAAATATTTATATAATATAATTTTAATTGATATTTCAAAATCAAATAATAAATTTTCTTATCGGTGAAAAATGTTCAAGTAGATGAAAATTTAGAGAGAAATGTCTGCTGCTTGTCAAATGCATGGCCCAAGAATGCATTTCTATGAAAATTAGATCCTTTGCACAAAGAAACTTATAAACCAAAAGTAAAATGGCAAAGTAGAGAAAACTAATGATAAAAAGTCAAATTCTATGCATTTTTAGAAATAATTCTTCACTATTTATTGTGCAAACAACAGATAGAAGACCAAATGAGATGAGTTAATTTAAGAATTGATATATGGTAAGATTTGAGAATTTAAGTAAAAAATGGCCTATTCTAAATGACATGCAAGCTAATTATTAAGTCTGAAAAATTACATAGGCGACACATAAGCTTAGTGATGTATTTATTTTTTAAAATAAAAAATAATATTAATAATATTAAGTAAAATAAAATAACGTAATAATGTAATATAACTATACTTTTATATCATGCAAGCTTTATCTAGTATAGATAGATTATAATGTAATATATAAAATTTATTTATATTTAAATTTTATTTTTGTTTTAATATTACATTTCAAATGCTTTTTTTGAAATTAAATATACATGATTCATTGTGAAAATATGATATAAAATATATACACATCACTCAAAAGTATAAATATAATATAAAACATTCTTGTTACAGAAATATTTTTATTATGAAAATTAAAACAAAAATAAAAGAAATAAAATAATAATTAATTAATTAATAATAAATCATTAATTTGCATCATTGTTAACATTATTAAAGCATTATCAAATAGAAGTAGTAAAACACAGTTAATATTTATGCAAATTAATGACTCCTAACGGAAGAAGTAATTTGTAAAACCAAATGATTAAATGAAAAAAAAATTACCATCCATTTCATTTCCTCGAGATTGAGCTCTAGATATGGTCAGAGAGAGAGAGAGAGAGAGAGAGAGAGAGAGATGCAGTCAATAATAATACTAAAATCGTAGCTTTATTCAAGAATTGCGTTAGGGCTATAAGTTTGCCGGCAAATGACAAAGCAGATAGGCATGGTGGCTATTATTGGCAAAATTGGAAGAGCAAGGAAGAGAGAGCAAGGAAAGAAAAAGAGCAAAAATGAGAGAAAAAGCTACAGTAAAAAATAATAAACATAAAATTATTTAAATTTTAATTTGACTCAATGAAAGTAGAAAGAAATTGTGTAAAGCAGAGCAGATAATAAATTTGAAAGATCACTATTGAAATTGAAAGTGGCCCAACAAAAGCAGAAAGAAATTGTGCGGAGCCGAGGGCCAAAGCAAGTAACAAAATTGAAAAAAAGCAAAGAATCTCAAAGTAGAAACAAAATGACAAAAAATGGTAAAGCAAATACAAACAGAAGCAAAGCAGCTTGAATGCATAACACAATGAAATGTAGCAAGCAACGTGAAGACATAATATAATGACACATAGCAAATGCACAGGAATAAAGAGGTAAATAGATTTCATTTTATCATTACCTACAATGATTGACTATCGTTGATAAGTATTAACTGTTAGTGATCATTATTGGTCACCATTTACAATCAATGGTTACTACCTACTATTGATGATTATTTTTTACTACTATCTATTATGAGTAATGACTATTTCCACCACTTATTACTCGATTATCATTTATCATTCATGATCACCATTAGATATTGCCCATCATAAGCGACTATTATCATAATTATCCGTTATCGATGACTATCATCAATCATTATTACTAATTATAACCTATTATTATTAATCATTTTCTACCATTGCCAACCATTATTGCTAGCTATTACTTATTATTATTGATAACTACCATCAACTATTATCGTTAGCTATCCCCTATCACTACCACTAGTATCGATGATCATCATTAAGTACCACTACCACTATCAAAATTTTATTTTACCATTACTTACTATAATTGACTATTGTTGACCAATATTTCCATTATTAAAATTTCATTTCACTATTACCTATTGTGATTAATTATCATGGATAATTATTTATTATCTATAATCATTATTAATTACTATCCACCATTCTTAATTACTACCTATCATTGATGATCATTGTTAACCATCATTTATCATGAATAATGACTATCACCACTATCTATTGCTAGGTCATCATCCACCATCAATTATCACCATTAAACACTGCCAATTACAAGTGACTACTGCTTGTTTTATCCATTATCGATAATCATTATCAACCATTATTATTATCTATTACTTGCTATTATTAATCATTTTCTACAATCATCTACCATTTTAATTTTTGACATTAAAATTTTTTAAAATATTATTTTTAAAAATAAATTAATTAATTAAAATATAATATTATAATATTTTTTAGAATATTTTTAAATAAACCATGGTACTGTTACATTTTTAAGAATTAAATTCTTAGAAATTATATTTTTAATAATATTAAAATTTTTAAAACTGTATAATCTTGTGAACCAAACACTAATAAAGTTATTGGGATAATAACTCCTTCCAATTTTTTAAGAAACTTGATTCTTTTATTTTGGATTTTCTATTTATCCTCTTCAACAACAATAGCAATGATAATAATAATTATAAAGTAATAATGAAATTATAAGTAAGAATAATTATTAAATAATAATTAAAAATTTTAATAAGTAATAAAAAGAATAATAATAAATAAAAATAAAATATTATTAATAATGATGATAATAATATTAATTAAATAATCTTATGATAATTATAATAAATATAATAAAATAGCTAATAAAAAATAATAATAATATTTATAAATCTTAATATGGTAATAAAAATAATAAAAAAATAATATTAAAAGTAAAATTAAAAATAATAATTAATAATATTAACAAAATGTAAATAAATATTAATAATAAAATAATTATTATTATAAATAATAATAAATAATAAAAGTAATAATAAAAATTATTAATTAATTATCAATAACTATAAAAATATTTATATTAGTAATAATAATGATCATAAATAATAATAGTAATAAATAATAGAATAATAATTGTAATAATATAATAATTATAAAAAATATTAAATTTATTTTCTTGTTTGAATTATAAGATATTCATTCTATTTTTTTTTCTTCATTTTCCTTTCTCGATTCTTTTTCCTTCTTTTTCACTTAATATTTAAAAGGCTCCTGAAATCTTGCATTTAAGCACTAGTCTCAGTTGTTCTTGAAAGATACCATCTCAAAATATTTACAATGAAAGAAAATTAATAAAAAGTCATTTTTTGTCATAGGAAAATGAAAAAAAAAGTATTGTGAAGACAAATAATAAAGTATTCAAAATAAAGGAAATATACAATTGGAATGAGAAAGTTAGGAAGAAGATATACAATGAAAATTGAAAACAAAACCAATGAGGAGAAAGTTTAAACACATAAAGAATGAGTACCATAGAATAAGAGTTGTGGTGTAAATTCTCGAGAGGGGATATAATTATACAAGTCTTCTTTTAAGTCCTCTCTAAAGCCTTGTTTGGATTGGGGAGAAATTTGAAAAGAAAGAAAATGAGAGAGAAAGAAATGAGGAAAGAAAGAAAATATGAGAGAAAGTATTTTCTTTTGATGTGTTTAGAATTTGAATATTTGTTTAAAATGTCTAATGAACAAAGATACTAAATATATAATAAGTTCTTATTTAGAAGTTATTAACTAAATAATAAAAAAAATACTCTTAAGCTGTTAACATTATATCTCTAGATCAATCAAATGAAATAAGAACCAAAATGTAATTACACAAATGTTGAGGGGTAGACATTACCATCATACATATGATGAAGATAATAAAGTAAGTAATTCTAAACTTCTAGTTCAACTTCAAATATTTGTATTGTTAGATTCCAAGCAACTCCACTCTATTTATGAAATCAATTATAGCACTCATTAAAGTGATCCTTTAAGGTATTCATCCTATTTTTTATGTGTTATTTTTGAAAAAAAAAGTCTTATTGCTTACTTAAGAGATGTTACCATGATAGCATATACCAAAGAAATAAAAGTGCTATCTAATTGATTTTCTTTATGGACCTCCTCTAATGATGCATCTAATAATATGGTATCCATTTTAAGGGTCCAACATAATGTGTCTTTAGAAGAAGTTTCTCCCCTATTGTCAGACTTCTTATTCTTTGGCATATTTTAATCTGCAAAGTGTTATATAACTAAGTAATATGAAATAATATAAATTATACATGAATAACTAAGATGCATGATAGTATATTTCAATTCATAAACAACTTACATACATAAATGTGAGAAAAACTTTCAACAAAATTAAGACTTCCTATTAGTTTAAAGTCTTATACAATAACCATAGAACTACAATGTTCACAAATGACATAACTCTTGCATGATAGGCATAAAATATAGTTCACAATCCTATTTACAGCATAAGGATCACATAATAACGTACATAATCTTATTAAATAAAAAATAAAATTTATGACAAGTTCTATTGATAGTCAATCCACATATGGATGACTATGCTTTCCCTTAAAATGAATCCTTACTTCTAGTTTTTCTCAATGTTTCATGGTTTATAATCCCCAAAATCTTCTATGTTACTATTTAGTAGCTCACGGTCTACTTTATCAATCAACCATGGATCAAAATTAACATCCATAAAAAAGTTATGCAATATACAATAGGTAATAGTAATATCTATCATGATTCTTAAAAAATAATATGGTTCTGTGCTACTAACTATTATCGGAAGTCTCTTTTTTAAGACTTTAAATGCTCTAATGATATTTCTCAATCAAGCATGTTGATAGTTAAATATTTCTTTTGCATTTTGTAGATCACGTGTTATGTACTCCTTTAGTTGATAATGCACACTTCTATAAGGTATGAGTAACCCACTTTTTAGTGGGTAAAATTTGCCTAAGATATATAAGAATCATATGAACATATGTCATAAAACATAAACATTATGAAAATACCTTATATGAATTACTTTTTTATGAATAACAAATCACATTTTATCTTACCTCTTAGAATTTTTAGTTTATCCCCCCTCTTATTTAATGCATGGTCAAGAACTTTAGAATCAAATGCAGTTCCTTCCTAAGCAGATAATATTAAGTGAATTCATATCAAAAGAACATAATACCAATACATTTTGTGCTAGATAATCTTTTCTTTCTCAAAAGTGAAGGGCCTCTTTTCTTGGTACTTTAAGTTGTATATATGTCTCATCTAGAGTTCCAACACACTCTTATATTTTAATTTTTAAAAAATTTGATTATATATTATGACAATTAAACCTATTCATATGAATTAAACGTTTAAACCTATATAACTTATTATATTATCTTGAAATAAGGATAAAATCTATTGTTATTGAGTACTTGTAGAGGAACCTCTGATCTAGAAGCTTATATAAAGTACTCATTCCCAAGTGACATAATAGCTTATAAAATGTTATGGAAATGACAACTAATTATCTCTTCTAATCGATAAAAGAAGAAAGACAGATTTCTATTTTTTATGTTGTGTGCCAAAACATGCAAGAATTTAGTAACTTGTTTCTCAACTGTAGAATATATGAAATCTCTCACTTTACCTATTGCTCTTAACTTTTCATATAGTCGAAGGAAAGTATGAGGACTTATGTGCACCACATTATGATATTTATTAACTTCTAATAAGTTTTGCAACTATTATTATCACAATTGTTCTCTTCTAGCAGTTCCCCCATCAATAGATTTGTGCATAATATTTGCTTGTAATTGCAATAAATGCATTGTATGAACAATATAATAAATAAGTTACACAATACACATTTGACATAATTTATCTCATTCTTCTATTATATCAACATTAATCAACTTATCTAATTCCAATTTCTTTTCATATATGTCATCCATATCATCTTCCATGATCATTTATAAAATACTTTCAATGTGTAACTACTAAATAATTAAATATAAAGGTTATCGTGTTAATCAATATGTATCTTTGATAAAAGTGAACAATAACTATAAAAAAATTGGTAACTTAAATTTGGAAATTTGAATGAAATAAAATTATTACTTAAGAAATTAATAAGATTTTTTCCAATATTATTTTAAAATTGTATTGAAATGTAGAAGTAATAATCAAACACAATTTATAAATACGTATGAAAATAATATGTGGAATAGGGTATGATTATAAAACAAATGGATAAACACACGTAATTGAAGTTAACATCCACAAATTTGTAAAAAGCAAAGACAAAATAGCCATGAACATATCTTTTAGGTGAAAAAGGGAGAGTTTAAACTCAATGTAAATTTAAATGGACATGGCTCTTTCCTCAAAATGTATCTTTATATTGTTGATTTCCTATAACACCTTTGTGTCAAGTAATACAATATCATAAACTTATACATCTTGCATGATGAAAATGTGATAATATGAATATAATGGCCTTTTTTAATAGTTGCGCTAGGATGTGAACAAAATTAGTTAGCTCTTGATGTTGTATAAAATTAAAAATATTATTTACAAATATTATATATATGTAAATTCTTACGATTAATATTTCTATCATGTAATATATACTAAATACATATCATCATTGTAAAAATATATTTGTGAACTAATTCAATTTTAAATATATAAATTCAAATGTAGCTTACTTATGATAAAATTTTAAATTTTGTTCACATTCTTCATATATCTCACATAATTGTCATTGTGTGTACATAAAGACAAAAATAGTTTGCATTTATGATATATAGGATTGGGTTTCACTGATTATGTATAGGGATTCAAGTTTTGTAACATGGATATGGAAAAATGGGAAAAATTGTAATTATAATTAGGAAAAAAATACACTACTTTGAAAATGAATTTCCACATTTTGATTCCGATTTCTATCCAAGCCAGGTTAAATTCAGAGTCCGAGTTGGATCTACGAGACCAAGCTAGATCAGATCCTAGACACGTCCTTTATCTTCATTGTTGTCCTCAATGGATTACTAAACCATAGGTCACCCAAGCAAAATATCTGTGAAGCATAATACAACAATGGCACATGTAAAAAATGGAGAAGATGAAATTGTACTTAAGTGACATTAAAACTAGGGATGATAGTAGGGATGCAATCTAGCGGAAGCTATCTTAGTAAGGAGTCCAACAAGAAGCTTCTATGGGCATAAAAAGGAATAACAAAAAATGGCCCAACTCTCTCTCAATTTCTTCTTACTTAAGGGGGAGAAATTTTCCATAGGACCTATCACTTTTTTTCTATTGGAATTCCTTTCCCTTCTATATTTCTCCCTTGCACCCAAATAGCAGAAACCAAAATTCTTCCTCTCCATCTTCTCCTCCCTAATTTCTTTTCCCTTTATTTTCTATGCTACCAAATAGGAGATAACTGTCAATTAATTAATAAAATAAATGTAAAATAATAGCTCATGTGTAGCCCTAGTTTTCTTGCAAATGTATATTTGAGGGGATGTTTTGTGAAAACTAGTCGAAGAAACAAGATGAATAAATATCTAAAAGAAAATTACGAGGATAAATAAGATGTTATAATTGTGTTTTGCATTTTAATTCTAGATCATATTAGAATTTTAAAATATATGACCAAAAATTAAAAATAAATAATTTAAATAATTTTAAAAATTTATATTAATCATGGTAAAAAATTATAAGTGAAAAAATCTAAAAAATTGATGGCTAATAATAATTATGATTAAAAATAAAATATTTATTATCTTTTGTGATTATAAAAATATAAATAAATTATTTTATATAATTAAAATTTTGAATAAAATGTTTAATGTGATTAAGAAGAAAGATAATTTATTTAAAAAAGAAGAAGCAAAATACAACAAAAATTATATGTAATATCATTCAATTAACTTTTTCAACACAATGGAGGTAAAAGGTTGAAATGGAACAGGTCTAACAAGCAAGAGAACAACGGGCGATAATAGAGCCCCAAGTGTCGAGAACAGTGTTAGTAGGGTATGGGAGCTTTAATATTTTCACATCGTGAAATATAAAAGTTAATAGAGATATTTTTAATAATATATAATTTTATATTAAGTTTTAAAAAAGTAACAAAAATATATATTTATATTAAAATATATGAAATTTCATTATTAGGTAAGGAGCTGCTAAAAATTGATAATATGAAGAGAAATATTTATATAAATATTATTTATTATATCATCTTTAAGCATTATCATTTACATGTTGTTAATTAATAATATATAAATTTATTTAGTTTAATATTTAATAATTAATTAAATATAAATAATAAATTAATAATTATTTATTATTAATAATACATTAATTTATTTTATTCAATAATCAGCTATAAATTGATTTATCTTTCTTTTCTATCATAATTAACAAGAATGATTATATATATAAAAATTAAAAATTAAATGTTAAATATAAAAAATAATATAATGTATTTAAAAAATATCGTATATCATTTAAAATGAAGACACTCATGCAGCCTTTATATTTAAAATAGCATTTTATTATACATTTATATAAATTTAAAATTAAAATGCTTAGTCCAATATTCCAATGTAATTATGACAAGTTCTAATATAAAGCGGGCGTGTACCTTCCACTGTGAGTGCCATATGCTAAGATCAATGTACACGTTACTGTATAACTAATGAACCTAATTGAAAATCACGTGCTTCTCACGTGATAATCATCCACATGGTCTGCTTCCATTGGCCACTGTGAATCATCATGCTGCATCCACATGCAGCAATTTCCGTCATAGTACGCTCCACCGACGCAACAGCAGTTTGTAGTCAGCGCCTCCTCATCCCCATCGCGGATTTAAGACATTTTGAAACCCTTGAAAAAAAATAGCTACAGCTACGAAGCACAAACTGCCATAGAGATCCTAGATTTTCAGTTGCAAAATGGAAGATTTCAGATCCAAATCGAGCCGCGAGGGGAGGATGCAGATAGAAAGCTACTCCGGAGTTGGAACCATCCCCTCTGGCGGCGGCGGCGGCGTTCAGAGCATGCAAGATCTCCGGTGCTACAGCGCCTCCTACGCTTCTTCTGTACATCCAACACAAAACCCGATGGGAAATGATGTGAAATTCAAGAAGGGCAAATCCACAAACAGTTCGTCTTCGAGAAATTGGAGTTTTAATGATCCGGAGTTGCAGAGGAGGAAGAGAGTCGCCAGTTACAAGGTATACGGCGTTGAAGGCAAGCTGAAAGGGTCTCTGAGGAAGAGTTTCAGGTGGCTCAAGGACAGGTACAATAGAGTTGTGTATGGATGGTAGTGGGATTTTGTGCATTTGTGAACTATCTTAAAAGTCTCAGCCTTTAAGGCTGTCCCTTGAATTTCGCATTAAAATGATCGCAATTTAATATGGTTAATTATGAATAACCAGCTCTGTCTATTTTCGGGTTGGAGTCGATTTTCGCATCTGAAAGTATATATATGTGTAATGTGAAATTGCGATTCAAGTGTTTGTTTTGGATTTTGTAAAGAGTGTATTATCTTAATGATTCATGGAAAAATCACTTGAACATCCTCTAATCGTAAACTCTTTTGGCTTCACGGTCAAATCATCGACCACTATTCAAAATTGATGAACTTTTCTCCAGCAGGATCCTTCCTAGATTTAATTTCTTGCTTGAATTTCGGAGGCTAGTTGGGGGTAGCATCTTTTCTCTTCTGCATGGTAACACTTATGCTAGTGAAGAAAGACATTGAAATGCAATATGCGATTGTTAGAGGTAATATTGTTTAGGCCTTTGGGGTGATGCCAATTGCTTTGTACTCGATCCCTAACAATGGCCTTACAACGTGGGTATGGCCGTTGGATTTTTATTCTGCACAGGAAAATGTGTTTGAACCCAAAAGATCCAAGGATAAATAGTAGCCTTTTGAAACCATCTTTATAAGAGATCAAGTGCAACTAGCATTGCTAATGAGGCCTTTGCCAGTGAAGTTGACTTTATACAGTTTAAAGCGTTGGAGGTTTGTAAAAGCTTCCATTACAGTGCCATGTTTTTTTGAAGCAAACTTTCGTAGGATTCTTTAGTTATTTGCGCCAATTGAGCAAAGTTGCACACCCCCGCCCCCCCCAAAAAAAAAAAAAGAAAAACTTCTCTTTCTTTTTTATCTTCACTTTTATACCACATTTTATCCTGCAGCTCTTTATAAATCAAATACTTCCCCTCTTAGAGGGATTAGGCATATTTGTGTGTTAAAAAAGTTCAGGCTTAACATTTGATGACCAGCTAGTTAGCCATCCAGTTTATCTGGCTTTATTACTTGAGCATTATCTGTTGAGTGATAAAAACTTTTGGTTGAAATCTCTTTAGAGTTAGGTAAATTTGCTAAATTACAGTTGTCATCAGTCATCATGCTTTGGGACATTCTAGTACATTGAATTTGGTGCGGATTACAATTATATGAAGCCTCTTTTGTGTGTATTTTCTCCATCCTCAATGGAGGAGGGTTCAGGCAAAAGAAGATAGTTAGAGGGACCTAAAGAGGGGTCATTTTAAGGTTCATATTCTTTATTTATTTTACTGGAACAACTAAAATTAAATATAAAAAAATGAAATTAAATAAAAAATAAATAAATCTTCCTTCCTTCAATTCCAATGGCGTAACCCTTCTGTATCAATCTTCCAATCCTTTTTCACTTTGCATCTCTCCCGCACTTTATCTTGTTTTTCATTTCCTTTCCTCGTCGTCTCACTCTGTTTCTTCAACCCTCTGTTTCTCTTATTCTCATCACCCTTCTCTTCTCTTCTATATAATCAATTCACGTTTGTTCTAATGGAGCCGCTCTACCCGTTTTGCCTTCTTTTATGTTCTCCTCACCAAAATCACTCTCTATTGCTACACTATAGATTTACCATTGTTCTATGAAAGTAACCAGAGCCAGAGGGCTCACTCAATTAGTTTACAACGGAAACATCTAAATGAAATGGTGGAATCCTTTTATGGTGGATATATAAATTCATGGTGAGGATATCTGTGGAAGATATAAAGGCTTCCTTCATGCACTCTTTTATACCATAAGAACTATGGCTAATTGATAGTTGGACTTCGATTGTTTTGGCAGATAAGGTAACATATTCTGTAAGAATATAATTATAAAATATTAAAATAATAAATAGTAAAAAATAATTTATACATTTAACATTAAATATAAAAAATTTGTTAAAAGATAATTTTCTTTTTAATCACAAAGTAGAGTCATATTATGCTTCATCTAGAAATGATATTTTTATATTGCCACCTTGTTTATGCATCGGTGTAAATTACAATACACCACTTTAAAATTCATCAATGTTTTAAAATCATTAGATTTCATTCAATTTGTAAAGTACTGCATAGATTAATAGATTTAAGCCATAAGATCTAGTGATGTATTATAAAAGTGGTGTATGCAAGTTTATCCATTATGTATCAGTTTTTTTTTTATGATGCACTAATGTCTTTAAACCATTAGATTTTATTTAATCTATACAGTATTGCTTGAATTAGTAGATTTAAGCGTGCGTTATAAAAATGTTGTGTCTGGCCCTTTTTCTTTTCTACTGATAGATATCTGAAGTTGAGATCATGAAGCAGTCGTGTCCAAATTGAAAAGCAGAGTAATATCATTTTGCTTTATCTTGTACCTTTGTGCAACAACGTTCTTTATCTTGAATCCTTCTTTCAATATACATAGATATGTTTAGATTTTGGATGATTCAGAATGTTGATCTTCCAGTTTTTGTTGTGCTGCTGCTTCTTTTTTTTTTTTTTTTATCTGTTATAATAGGTAAGATTTTTTTTTAAAAAAAAAAGTCAATTTATGACACGTTGGCAGCCACATAGGATTCTTTCTTCTTTTTTTTTCTCCTTCTGGGAATTGACGGTCCATCAACAGTACGGTTTAATTTGGTTTAATTTAAATTTTGAAGAGATTAAAATAAATTAGTTATATTAGGAGATAAAATTAATTTGTAAATTAGAGGGACAACTAATGCATTAGGTCCCTTTCTTTTCTTCAAGGAATTCGTGAGTTTGTCGTATGATTGATTGTCGCATATGAATAGGTATACCTTGGTTAATTTCCACTCTTTTTTTTTTCTGGTAATTTGGTTAAATTTCATTAGGGAAAAGTGGTTTCTTACTCTTTATGATTGAAAAAAAAAAGGGTATGAAGTTGGGAAACTTGCTCTTCTGCCTTTCTAGATACAAAAGCTAATTACATTATGGTGATCTGTAACAAGAATATGATTAGAAGTGATTATTTTGTGACCGAATTTTAATTATTTTATAATTTTTTCAATAACAGAAGTGATCAAATTATATATATATATATAATTTGAGAAAAAGGTAGGTCAAGCTTTTAGTGCACGAATTCAAGCTCTCAGCAACTACTGTGATTTTACTTCTTACAAAAACGACAAATCATGTGCCAACTAGATTCGAATGACTTCGTTAGTACGAGGGACACCTTGTCAATCAAATGTATCATGATTTCGTTAGTACAATGACCTATCATTCATGTGTGCTTATTTTGTTGAAAATACCCCTATTCTCGTATTTTAAAAAAAAAAAAAAAAACTTAGCACACTTCTAGAAGACGGTTTTAGTCTAAATAAATCCTCCTGCAAACCCCACACTGTATATTAGAGATAGTAGTACTTCCCCATCCTAGTCAGGTCGTAGCTCCTGAGGAAGAAGAGAACTGAAGATGAAGAGGCCATACAGAACCATTCAATCTATTATAAAAACATTTTACAAATTTAAGTAGAACATTCTATTACCATTCAAGTCAACGGGGGGCAAAAGAACAACGAGCAACAAGGAGGCTAAACAGAAATTTCAGAGGATCAAAAACACCAATCCAGAAAGTGATTTCCAATACGGCGGAGATAGTGGAAATTTAAGTCTTAATCCAAAATATCAATACAGTGGCTAATTACATTGTGATGGTAATAGGTAACTCTAGACACCTGCTGGACCAATACAAAAAGGGGGAAAAATAAAAAATAAAACCACTCACAGGAAAGAGGTTATACAATTTAGAAGTTCCTGCCAGAACGAAAATATCAACAAGGACCTGAGCTTAGCAACAGATGCACTTCTTGTTATCTCCTCATATTTTGATCTTCATCGTTGTGCACATGAGTTCAAGTTTTGAACCAAATTTTCTCACAGCTCATGTTAGTGACAAAGGCTACTACCACAGTGCCTTTCAACTCTCAACTTTAAAAGATGTATGGATAACAATTCAACAAGGGGCCCTCTCGTTGTTCTCTAACTGCAAACCCTCAATGCCCCTGATCGCAGTTTCATAATTCTTGACATGAGATAAATTTCTAACCGACGACATTCTTTTGGGTTCAGACTCACCACTAACATTTGCATCACGACCACTAGAAACTGCAACGCGCCTTGATCCGCTTGACTGGCCCAAAATGTTGGCATTTGATAACTGAATAATTGCAGATGTGATTCACATTATTGAGTTTGTAGGAGTAAAACACATTGCATATATACATATTTTGACATCATCTATCACATTCAAAACCAGTGGAAATTATAGAGAACAAAGATCAGATTTCAGTAAAAAGAAACTCGTGGGCACACTCCAAATAACTTACCATAACATCCTTAGCGACAGCATAATCATTGGTGATTGGATTTTTCTGTCTCGGATAACCCATAGAATTCAATGTGGTCCCAGGCACTCTTCGCCGAGAGGAATCCCCTGAAACCATAGCAGGAGGTCGCCCATCTTCCCCTCCTGCAATAGAAGAGGAAACATCATAAACCTGAAGGCTCCAAAGTTAACAACAAATGAACTCAAGTGAAAAGAAAGTTATATATAATATACTGCAAAGCTACAACAGCGGATGTTGAATGTTGAAATACACAATTGACATATACCAGGTCAGCAGCAAGGAAACCTAAACTAGGTTATAAAACAATTTTGGAAAATCAGTCAAAGGAAGTGACCTCTGAACAAAGAAAGCAGGAGAAAACTAAGTTTGACCGCCTGAGGGACGTATAGTGGGCAGACCACGTATTAGATTTAATCAAAGAAAGAAACCATACACTTACTAATTACATTTATTAAGGTTGAATGTCATGAAGAAACATTCGAATACAAACATGAAGGCCTATCACTCTAAGAAGTGCCTCAGCAAAAATACCTGTATGTCTATCAGCATTGGTGACAGCAGGAGGCGCTCCAGAACTAGTTCCAGCACTAGGGCCCTGAAAAAAGCAACCATCTCAGAAATCCATCAATTGGTGATGACAAAATTTTCCAACAAAAAATGCAGCTTACAAGGGTGCGTGCTGGAGGAGTGGCCAGCTGAGATTGCTGATACTTCAAGATGGTCCAGTCAAACACATAATCAAACTGGAAGCCTGTCCAGATGCCAAAATTTCGCAATGAGTAATGCTAGACCACAACAAAGTCCTCCATAAATCGAATTCCAATAATAGTAACGAGCATGAACATTATATTGGGAACTGAAAAAAATATAATGCCTTCTATACCAAAACAAGTCCAAACCTTCACGAATAAAGAGGTCACGAAATATTCTTTTGAGGTAAGCATAATCTGGTTTGTCATCAAACCGTAATGAACGACAGTAATGGAAGTATGATGCAAATTCTGTGGGATAGCCTCGACACAGGGACTGGAATATGCAACAAAATCTCAGCGCAGTTCACAAGTATGCATAGAAAGAGGTCAATTACACATCTACTCACCTCAATTGAGGTATTAACCTTTTTTTCACTGATTCTTTCATACTTCTGCTTCTTGGTTCCTGCTTTAAGTCCCTGCCAAGGAAGACTACAAAGAAAGCACAAATCACATAAAAGATTTTAAATACAGAATGAAAGAAAAAAAGGTGATCAGATAGGAACAATCACCTTCCTCGCAGGAAGTACATAAGGACATAACCAAGAGACTCTAAATCATCTCTTCGGCTTTGCTCTGTAAATTGAGAAGCAGAAAAGAACAAGTGTCATGTATCTAACAGATAAGAATCACTGTAGAGTGTAGATAGATGCAATGACACCCACCAATGCCAAGGTGCGTGTTCATGCTTGCGTATCTTGCAGTTCCCGTCAAATTCTTATTTTCCCTGCAGTGTTAAAAACAAAATAGGTCAAACATCCGTCCAAAAAATTACTCGATAAACAAACAAAAGCAGCCTTGGAAGTCCCAAATCCCCACTTCTGCTGCGCAAAAATTCCCACTAGAGTATACAAGTAGACCGGAAAAAAGTGGCCTCATTATGTTACAAAATGCACACTATCGGTGGTGAATTTCCAGGGAAAAAGTCGCAACAAGGACTTTGTCGGTTTATCAAACTTTATTACTGCCACTACAATAATTGACAATGCAGACTCCCATGTTATTATAATCCCTAAAACCCAAAAAACCACCCATCACAAAAGCAAATGCATTTCAATTCCTTACACACAAGCATAGGTGCAGTCGATGAGAAGTTCACAAGACTAAATTCCAGCAGCCATTGGATATAATCAAAATTAGGTGTCACAAATTTTTTTTGGCCATGGACCCTTGAAACAGAAATAACAGATAACAATGACATTAATGCACGGTAATTTTTCATACCTGTAAGGAATGTGTTGATGAGTTGCAGTATCTCTATACTTCTTGGCCAAACCAAAGTCAATCATGTAAACCTACACATAGATGAATGGTATTGACCACCTTAATATATCAACTTACTAAACATTAAGGCCCCATGTGTCAATTAAATAGCCACCTGATTTGCCCGCCTCCCTAAGCCCATTATATAATTATCTGGCTTGATATCCCGATGTAGAAATGATTTAGAATGAACAAATTCAACACGGTTGATCTAGTAAACAAATACAAGAACAGATATTAGTTTACTAAAACGAAATATTAAAGAAGCCATAGTTAAAAAAAGAATAAAGGAAAAAAAAAAAAAAACAAGGCCCTACCATTTGATCTGCAAGCATAAGAACTGTCTTCAGTGATAGCTTTCTACTGCAGAAATTAAATAGATCTTCAAGACTAGGTCCAAGAAGATCCATTACTAGAACATTGTAATCACCCTCAACACCAAACCATTTAATATTTGGGATTCCAGCTGCCAAGACCAAACTTGAGTTAGAATTAATTACAAACAAAATATGTGCGTAAAAATAAGGGGCCTCCTAGAAGAAAAGTTGCTAATGATAGCGTAAAAGCAATAAATATGAGGACAGCCCTTACTTCCTCCCTGAAGGATTCTGTATAACTTGGACTCATACAGCAACTGAGGATGCTTTGTCTTGATATTTTCCTGGATAAAAATAGTCCAAAAAGGACAAATAAACTGATAATCAGCTGCATTAAGCTTCCATTTCTGCTTTTTAAATTTCTAACCAGTAAATTGTCTCATTAACTCCTCACCAAGTGACCAACCAAACTATTCCCCACACTCCCAAAACAGAAACAAACTCAGCTAAGATATTTATATCTAGAATAAGAGCAAACACCTATATTTTTAAGTTCCAAACACATTATTACAGATGATTCAGAGCATTAATTAACTTGTACAAAACCATACTTATTAAGCCCTTTTCATCAACTTGACAGACAAATATATACAAATAGAATACAGCTCCCACCCATTCCTAATTTTAAGAAAACACATAAAGCAAGCAAATTTTCATAAATTCTAAATCCACATTGGTCTGCAACACTTACAAGCTTAATTGCAACCTCTTCGTTAGTCTGAATATTAGTACCTGCAAAGCAACTTCACTCATTAACAACACACCCATACTCTATAAATTACGCAGAAAAATATAAATGAAATAAAACAAACCTAAATAGATCTCCCCAAACGAGCCGCCACCAATCTTCCGACCCAAACGAAACTTATTACCGACACGAGGTTCCATTCACGAGGCCGAAAAATTGAAATCCTAAAACTACACCAATCCCAAAACTAAAAAATGAAAAGAAAATTTTCAACCCTGGATGGACTTCGCTGCGCAACCTCAAATTGGGTTTCAGCAATCTGATAAACTCAAAAACAGCTTCACAGAAAAATTACAACGAAAATGAAAATTTTGAATGAAAACAACCAGAATTCTATGAGATCTAGGCTAAGAATGTTATTGTGTAAGAACAAAAAAACCAAAAATCCCTTTTATTTTCTCTGAAAAAAGATCATTGTAGGGTTTGGTTAAGGGAATGGATTAGCGTCATGATGCTTTGCGTTGTTTCTCTCTCCTGCATTATGGTAGTACTTTTGATCGAGTCGAAGCAATACCATTCTAGCTACCGTCGGTTATTTTCGTTTTTTTTTTTTTTTTTTGGTTGTTGCCGTTTCAAAGAGAGAAGTATCTCCACGCGTGTTAAGAACGTGTGGCGCCAGTTCCTTAAGTATCGGTGGGACATAGAAGCTCTGGCGCGTGTTTCAGGTGGGGACCACATCACGTGACTTTATCCATTGTGGTTTACGAGGGTGCGTATTACACACGTGAACTTGTTGCGGGTAACTTGATTGTTCGCTTTCGTTGCAGTGTTCCGTTGTTTGTGTTTTATCCTGGGTAATAACCATTTTTTCTTAGATAAAAGAATTAATGGAAAGTTATTTAAAGTTATTTTTATTACTCGAATTTTTAATTATTGCAAGATAATCCGAAAGTAAGTATGCTACAATTATAACAACATACGTCTTGCTTGTTTTCACATTTAAACAGCGAGTTGCCAATTTTGCAGAATTCATTTATACGTAAGACTCGTCCAAAAATATTTTTCATAAAAATATATTATTTGTATATATATTAATAAAAAAATAATATATTATTTATAATGATAAAAAATAATACTTAAAAATTTTAAAATAAAAAAATTCTTTTCTCAAATGAGAAAAGTTATTTTTTTAAAATTTTTTATTTTTAATTTTATATAAATAAAATATTTTTATTTTAATATTTTTAATAAAATAAATTGAACTTAAAACTATTTTTTAATTTTTAAAATATTAAAAATTATAATTATTTTTTATTACATTAGCATTAGAACCGACGTTATAACAGGAATTGGAATTGAAATAAATAAATATCCTTTCAGATACTATCTGAATTGAGTCCTCTCATTGTTTTGATTATAAAATACATGAAGATAAGTCTAAAACCATTTTCGTTTGATAATGATTAACAAAAAAGTACTTAAAGTCTGTAACATTTACAACAATGAAATTTAAATTTAAAAATAGATATATAAATAAAATTTTTATGTGAGATGGAATTTCCTAAAAAAATTTTGTTCATTCATGTTTAAAAAACAATTGAAGATAAAAATTATCCCGCATTGTTAAAATAAATCATAAATTATATAAACTTGTAATCCTCAAATGCTCGATCGTTGTAATTTTACCTCTAATTATATTATTTAAAAATAAAATTATATGATATCACAAAATTATATGTATAAATTACTGTTTAAAAATAAAATTATATTATATTATAATTTTATATAATTGAAATTTTGTATAAAATTGGTAGTTGATAATTTTATCAAAATTCAAAAATACACAAATATCGAAGAAGCAAGCTGCAGAAGGCGAGACATTGCAAAAATAAAAAATGTAGTGACCATTTGTAGAATTCCAAAATTAAATACAGCATGAAATTCAAAGGCTATAAAGCTCACTTCACTTGGTAATTGCTAGAATTTATACATGCACCGACATGTAACAAGAAGCTGTTCTGCAATGGCGTCCGTTATGGATTGAAGTACGAAGTTCCACACTTGCATTTCCAACCTTCAGGCTCGTAATTCGCATACTTTAAACCCAGAATGCCTTTGGTCGTCGGAATCTGAATGGGATCGCAGGGCAAACAGCCTCCACATTTGTGCTCACACCTTGGCGGCGTTGACCCGAGCCTGCTCAGTCCTCTAAACATTTCTTTATATCTTCCTTTCATTCTTTCAATCCCCTTAAAATCCATCAAAATAGACGCCATTAATAGATCAAGAAGGTTTCTTGGAGAAATAATGAAAGAACGAAGACAGACAGAGGAAGAAAGTACCTGTGGAAAGTCAGAACCACGTTCCGGGACATTTTGGATTCGAACTGTCGGAGAAGCTGCGAGAAAATATTGGCAGAGTGTCTAAGAATGCCGTTGGTATCCACCAACAGTTGGAAAAGACACGGTTTTTGAGTGAAGGGAAGAGTGTGTGTGTGTGTGTGTGTGTGATCGAATTTGTGCTGCTTTGGAGTGAAGCCAAGGTGGTTGTGAAAATGACTGATTGTCTGGAAACGTGTGAATGTGTGAACTACTTACCTTGTGGAATGGAAGCACCATTTGGCGACAGAGGCTTGCTTATTACAGATACCCGACTCGTGACTAGAAGAAGAGTTGCCATTAGAATATAGCACATTCTGCTCTTCATGGCTGTAAAAAGCTTTAAAGTGATTTTAATAATGATGACCACTACCTCTATGTGAAAAAGTGTGTGAGAGAAGAAAGAGATCCAGACGAGTAGGATTAGGCTTAGAGAACCCCTCACTAGTCTTCCTTCAAGAGGCCAACAAATATCACTGTTGTATGAGATTAGCAGGAACAGGAAAGACAAAAATGTAACAAAGCAATCCGAGGAAGAAGCTAGAGATCAGATTACCTTGTTAACAAGCTTGTGAGGGCTCTCTCCCTCTCTCTCTGGCTCTCCCTTGCTCTTTAGACCTTGGAGGACAATCAGGTTGGCATATTTTTAAACGAGCCACTTGTCCTTGTATGGAAAATATCAAAGCAAGATGCTGCTAAGTCCACATGTCAATCTCTGATGCTATTTAATAGGGTAGTCAGAAATGAAGGGACTCTAGCTGCTTACAAAATATTGAATATGAATATTAATTGAATGATTGATAATTGATATTGATTTAATTTGACTCATAATATCTGCTAATGATTCCTAATATGTCCAATTAATATTGCACAAGAAAAGTAATTTTATTTATAAACATGACATCGCTTCTTGTTATATATAACTTGTGCAGGCATGTCATTAGTTTGTACCAAATTTGTAGGATTGCGAATTGAATAGTCAAATTTTTTTAATAATGAATGGAGATGAATTGTGGATCAATAAAATTCATAAAAAGATATGAAAATATTATGTTTTATCTTATATAAAACAAAAATTTAATTATAAATATTAAAAAATTATATATTTAAATCAAGAACAATATGAACTGAGAATTACAAATATGAACTTTTAAAAATAAAGATGTATTTTTTAGAATTTTCTTCTTCTTCTTCTTCTACATCTTTCTTTGCCTTTTATTGAATAGGTGATTGGATCTGTATCACAATATTTATACTAATATACGAAAGAAATTGTGAAGTTTGAACTCCAGTTTTATACTTTTAAACATGAGCACATTAAATTTTAAAAATTTAATATAATCATGGCTAAATATGTATTAATATATTTGTCTATAATCAAAACTTTTTATCTCTATACTATCAAACAAGTTTTAAAAAGTATGAAATCCAAAAGCTTCTCATAACTCCCTCTTTTTTTTTCATTAGTTTCTTTCTTTCCCTCCTTCTGGTTATTTCAATCTATATTTACTCCTCCTTTCACTATGTTTCACCACCAAACTAATTTCAAACTTTTTCTTAAAATTTTCTTTTTCACAAAAGAGCTTATTTCAAAACTTTTTGTTTACTTAAGAAAATTTTTCTATAATCATATGTCATTGAATTTGAATAAATTATGAACTCAGGAGACGATATATTTTCAATTATATTTTTCTTCCCTATCTCTTTCTATTTTTTTGTATTGAAATTTTACTTATTATAAATGGTAAAAAAGCTTGAACTTCATTATTTACAATTTTATTTTAAGGATTAAACTTTTGCTTATTACTTATCTCTCATTTCCATTTTTTTTATAATAACCATACAAAAATTATTATACATTATGCATTTTCATTTGTTTTAAATTAATTTATAATTAAATTTCTTTCAATCAAATTTCAATAGTAGAATAGCATACTTGACTTTATTCATATCAAATACCTAATAAATTAAAAATTTATAATTTCTATGAAAAATTATTTAAACACACACCAATGTAGTTAAATTTACGGTAAATTATATTATGATACCACTTCATAAACTTCCTTTTAAAAAGGTATTAGTACTGATTTTTATTTCAAAAAGATACTAATTTTATGAATTCTTACTATTATATGTTTAAAGTATCTTTTTTAATTATTTTTTATTTTTATTCTTTTTATACAAAATTTTCTATTATTTCCTATTTAATTTTAATGCTTTGTGCATTTATTTTAGATTTCGATCCTTATTCAGTGTTTATAGTTAATTGATCTCATCTATTTTTTTATTGTCATTACATTTATTGATCACTTTTTTTTTTATTGCACTGTTATTAGATAATTGCGATTTTGTTGCCAATGGAACAATGTTTATTGTTCGTATGTAAGTATAGGAATGAAATTGTGGTATTGAAAATTAAGACTACTACAGGCATCTTGATATTTTTTAATTTTGAGGTCCTTTCAACACATTTGTTATCTCATACAATCAATATTATCAACAATATAATATACATATTACCAAATTCATTTTAAATGAAAGTTACATTCAAAGATGGAGTAAAAAAAAGGGGATCCTTTCATGTTATTAACAACAAAATTATTAAAAAATAATATATTGCTATCTATCGATTAAATAATAATATATTACTATTTAATCTCAAAATAGTAATATCAATAAAAACTCAAAATAAATAAATAAATCAAGTTTCATTAATAACAAAACTATCAAAGAATAACATATTATCATTTACAAATAAAAAATTTAAAATAAATAGATAAGTTAACTTTCATTAACAACTAAATTGTTAAAGAATAGTATGTTATTATTTGATCTCTAAATAGTAATATTAACAAAAAAATTTAAAATAAACAGATAAATATATTCTCATTAATAATAAAAATTTTAAAAAATAATATATTACTATTTATAAATCAAATAATAACATATTGCTTACCTAAAATAAATAGATAAAATAAGTCACATTAATAATCAAATTAGTAAAGAACAATATGTTACTATTTATAGGCCAAACAATAATATGTGATATTTGATTTTCAAATAATAACATCAATAAAAATTTAAAATAAATAGATAAATTAAGTCTCATTAATAACAAAATTGATAAAAAAAATATGTTACTATTTACAAACCAAAATAATAATATGTAGTTATTTGAATATTATTTTGTATTCAAACTGTAATATCGACTAAAAATTTAAAATAAATAAATAAATTAAATCTCATTAATAACTAAATTATCAAATAACAGCATATTATTATTTAATTTTTAAACAGTAATATTAATAAAAAATTTAAAATAATTAGATAAATATATTCTCATTAATAACAAAATTGTCAAACAATAACATGTTACTGTTTATAAATCAAATAATAACATGTTACTATTTAATCTCCAAATAGTAATATAAATAAAAAATTTAAAATAAATAGATAAATTAAGTCATAATAACAACCAAACTGTCAAAATAATAAGTTATTATTTACAAAGTAAATAGTAATATATTACTATTTGGTATTTAAATAGTAATATTAATAAAAAATTTAAAATAATTAAATAAATTAATTTTTATTAACAATAAAACTATCAAAAAATATGCAACTAAATGAATAAAAATAAATGGAGTTAATGTTGAAGAAAACGACATAAAGTACTACAAGTTGGAAATGCATGAGAATGTGTGTGAAAAGCTTAAACAAGCACGAATTTTTCCTTAAATTTATTCATACATATATAATTTTTAAATTAAAAAAATTTTTGAATATGCATGAGAACAAGCTTTTTTACCACAGCACTGAGGTTAGAAAAACAATTTCCCTATGTACTATACAGTAAAAAATATTTTTTCAAATACTTAAAACTTTTTTATTTGCTAAAAAATGTTGATCACGAGGAGGGGATCCCCTGATCCACTGGTCATGTGGGTTATCCCCCCGTGATTCATTTATTTTATTTAATTTAAATATTTTTTTACTTCAATTTGATAATAATTTTTTTAAGTTTTACTTATTTATAATTTATTTGCCTATTTGTGTTTTATTTATAATTTTGACCTAACTTATATTTAATTTAATTTCTTACATTTTGAATGTTGCCTTGATGCTAATTATTTAAAATTTTAAATAATAAATAATAATTATATTAGTATCAAGGCAACATTCAAAATAATTAAATAATTAGTATCAAAGTAACATTTAGAATGTAAAAAATGTAAATGTATATAATCAAATATAAGTTAAGTCAAAATTACAAATAAAACATAAATAAGGGAAAAAATTATAAATAAGTAAAATTTTAAAAAAATATTATCAAATTGAAGTAAAAAATAATATTTAAATAAAATAAAATAAATGAATCACATGGGGTAACTCACGGGGCAGTGGATCACGAGATCCCCCCTCGTGATTAGCATTTTTCAGCAAACAAAAAAATTTTAAGTATTTGGAAAAAT
This sequence comes from Sindora glabra, assembly GCA_020226215.1. Lineage (NCBI taxonomy): Eukaryota > Viridiplantae > Streptophyta > Magnoliopsida > Fabales > Fabaceae > Sindora > Sindora glabra. Next base: position 58,994,943 of record CM035231.1, read on the forward strand.
AGTTTTTACTATGTAGTACACAAGAAAATTGTTTTCTTAACTTAAGTGTTGCGGTGAAAAAGCTATGAAAACATGTTTGAAAAGATCAATTAAAATAATGGAGATTAAAGGTTTCGTTTATTTCGTCGGAAAGTATTTTTTTTAAAAAAATATTATTTTTATATAAATTAATGAAAGATTGATATACCATTTATATTGATGACTTAAAAAATGATACTTAAAAAATTTGAAAATAAAACAAAGTAAACTTCTTTTTAAAATTAAAGAAATTACCTTTTTTAAACTCTTTATATTTAATATTAAATAAATAAAATATTTTTTTATATTATTATTTCTATAATTATATTTTACAAAGAATATTTTCCGACAAAACAAACAGCCTTTAAGATTTCAAGATGATGATAGGGCTTCAAGAGGGAAAAAAACGATCTTAAAAGATGGATAAAGGTAAAAAAATGAGTATCGGTGTTAAGATTTATCTTAAAGTATCTTTCTAAGCCTTTTCTAAAGCCGGGTCGCGCAGAAATCGTGTTGCATTTTTAATGCAACCCATTTGAAACTGAAGACCTGACCCATTCGGTCCTGCGGAGCAGAGTTAAACTAGGGTTGATGATCAGAAAGGAGAAAATCGACGATTCAACAATGTGAATCGCACAAATTGCACGATTCCGGCGATATAGGTGCAATTTGGACCCAGAATCACGACAATATATAACCATCAACGAATTAATTACCGATTCAGATCTTTTTTTTTTTTTTTGGTATAGAATCGCACAATTTAAATCGTAAATGATGTGATTCCAACTACCCTAAATTAATTTGACTTGTTAATGGGTAATTCATACAGCTCAACTAAACTCCCCGCTCACCATTCTTGATGCTTTCTTTTTGGTCCGAATCCCATTCTTAATACTAAACATATATAACCATGTAGTTTAAGAAAGGTCATGCATATCACCTTTGCCTGGCATGAGGACAAGGAAAAAATTTCAGTGAAAATTTTAAAATTTTGAATTTTCTTTGATTGAATTTATATAAGAAATGTGTTTAATATTGTTTTTATATATTAATATTTTTAAATCTTTTAACTTTACGTTTTTTTTTTCAATTATTTTTTAAAATTTTTCTTTCCTTCCCTCTCATTTATCACGCAACCAATCATCAGGGAAAATATAATGTGAATAAACATCGAATGGATCAAATATTTTACCAAACAAAATCACTTCAATCTGTCTAATTTTCACATTTTGGGCTGAGACTTTTGAAACTATTTGACTTCCCGGCCTTCGACAATGCCCCTATGGACCTTCGATTGAAATAATACAGAAGAAGAGAAAAACTTAGGCTGCCTAGACTGCAGAGCCTATTTTTCCAACTTTTAATTAAAATTAAAAATTCAAAATAAAATAAAGATTTTGTCCTACTCTATAAATTAATGGACAAACCTACTTTGTTAGAAAGAGATATACTCATAAATTATATAAATAACTTTGGCAGAAAAGATTTAAATATCTCTGCTTGTTTCTTACTTTGAAGGACAATGCTTCTTGTATTTTTCGTTCTTTTCTTTATATAGAAATATCGTTCTTTTACAAATTTAAAAAGATTTTTTTAATATAAACATAAAGCTAGAGAAATATGTGATAAGATGAAAAAAAAATTCTATGATACCTCAAAAATTTTTAAACTATGATATATTTTGTATCATTAAATAAAATTATTAAAATTTTTTATAATTTTATTTAATAATTTGTATCACGTAATATCACTCCGAACTTGAAATTTCCGAAAATTGTAACAAGTCCTAGGATGAAATGTAAATGAGATTACTCATTCTTTACGTGTGTGGGGAGAGGGGTATATTTATATATATATTCAAAATATTTCTTCTCTTTTGTTGGCGTGCTCTTCGTTTTCATACCTTAGGAACCTAACAAAGTGAGTAGAGAGACAAAAGCAAGCCCTAGCAATGGCATAGAGGAAGAGCTTCAGAAATGGCTACAACTGAAACTGCATCGAACTAGGTAGAATGATACCAACAAGTAGATAATATTTCCAGCAAATAATGTTTCCACCGACCCAAAATTAATTGGCAAATTATATCAATAGGAACACCGGAGTAAACCCTTCACCGTGTGGTCAATTTCTTACAGGTTGGTTGACGGGAAACACCCAGTCAATCTGCCTCATGACCTTCTTCAAATGTGAAAAGAAACACTTAAATGAGGGTCAAAAGAGGGTAAGGGTGATTTATGAATGCTGATATTGATTAGAGTGAATATGACGCAGTCTTCATGAGTTATCTCAATCAACAGAATACAGCTCACTGATTCTCACCGTTGTCAAGGAATCATTTTTAGCTCTGTTTAGCAGTTAATGGGCTCTATCACCGGAATTGAATTTGACCACATCGAACCAAATCCCCTTCCTTTTGATTGGACTTTTGAGGATTCGGATATTGTACCAAACCCTAACTATTTGGAAGCTTTCTGCAGATTTGACCGTTAACTTAGTAGAAATTTGCTAAACATGGTTTTATGTGCTTATCGCTGGCTGAAAAGTGTAGTAGGGGCTCTCGTCGACCTGGGTTTGCCAACAAATTGGTACTTGTTCTTTCATAATCCAAATTCCCAAACAATGTGCCGAGAAATTTGCAAAGATGGTGACAGACCTGCATAACCAATGGCTCTTCTTTTTCTTTTAACCATCCTTTCTGTCTTCTGTGTAGTGTGTGTGGTTTTTTGTCGTATGGGAGTGATCATTTGTAGCAGAACTAAGGATTTGTTTAGATGGAAGGAAAGATAATAGAAAAAAAAATTAATTTTTTTATTTGAACGGACAGAAAAGAGGAAAAAAATATTATGCGTTAAATTTGTGGAAATATTACTTTATTGGTGGAACAAAGTAAAATTCTTACTCTATATAGGAGAAAAAAAATGAAAATGATGTATATAATAAGGCAATTGATAGTATATTAATAATAAGATTTGATAATGTATTAATATATTATTATATTAATGATATATTATAATTTTTTTTAACTTTTTCTCACCTAGAAGAAAATCTATTCTAATACTATAATTTCCTCAACAAAATCTATTAGTAATGATATTGTCAACTGCCCTAGTTATCTGTATACTTAAAACTTGCCTGATATTATAACCTTGTCCTAGAAGTAAAGTAAGGTAATATTTCTTATGCACGGATCCACAATCCTTTAGAAGGTCCCGTAGTAAATGTTAAAATAAAGGTGGCTGGTTGGGTAGGGCAAAGCGGGGGGTTCTGAAAGTGGAAGTAAATTTTTCATGAAAAAATGTATTTTTATAATTTCTCGAATTTGCACATATACCACAATTTCATGCAAATTAATCTTAACATATATATACGGATGAGATGGGATTAGAATGTGTATACGTGAGTGCAAGAGTGAAAAGATGAAATAGCATTACATTATTTGAGTAGTTTATGAAAGGTACATGATGGTGTCATCATTGGCTATTAGGCAAAATGAGATGATAAGGTAAAAGTGAAGAGGTAGTCTGGCTGGCTACATGCAGAAGGCCCTCTAAAAGGACCAAAAAGGCGAACACAGTATTCAAGAAGCCAAACTCAAGTCTGAAGAGGCTATCCCTGATGAGAAGAGATACTGCAGTATGCAAGTAATCTTTGGAGCGATGAATTGCAGACTGAGCTTGAAGGAAAGAAGGCTGCAGGCTGCAGTTTGGGAGCACTATCCCTCCCATTTGCCACTTCCCTTTGCCTGGTGGGGTACGTCTACCTTACGCATAAAGTATTCTTCCTTTACCTTAGAAAAAATATACGAAGAATATTATTGATAATTAATATATTATCATATAATATATTAAATTTAATTTTAAAAATATAAATTTAATATATAATTAAATTTAGTTATGAATTAATATATTATTATATTGATGATATACTATAATCTCTAAAAAAAATATTTTTCTTTACCTTATTATACATTATACAATGATACCTGTCATTATTTTTCAATTTTTTTCCTTTCATGATTTCAAATTTAAGATCTCATATTTTATGAATTTATCATTTTTATAAAAAAATGAAAAATTCATAATAAACTAATTTTTAATATACTATTATGTAATAAATCTTAAAAAATCATTTATTTGATGAGAGGTCACATTGTTACACAAGCATAATTAATAACAATGGATGTATAGAATGTTTGCCCTAACTGTGAAAAATTGACGGAATAAACATTCTATCATTGTTACCTAAGCATAATTATTATTTTATGATTTTCAATATAATCTCACATTTTGAGAAAAAGAAAACATGATTATTTTGGGAAACTAAATTTGTATAGTTTTGTTTATATTAAAAAAAATTTAATCCATGTATAAATATTCAAATTGATGTCTGGATAATAGTTCAAAGAATACAAAGTCTGTCAAATTTAATAATTTTATTTTTTGAATAATATAGATATTATTTTAACCAATTCATCCATTTTGACTTTTTTTAATGACCCAGTGACAATTTTATTACCATATCATCCTTTCAGTTATTATTTTAATCAGTTAAGTAAGTGTATGATTCAAAGGCTGAAGTTAAAACATTATATAATAAAACGTAATAATTTCAATTTTTGAAAAATAAAATTAAGAAGGTGACTATCTTATATGTAAGAAAATATTAAAATAAAGAAAAATACACCGCAAGAGTAAATGATTTATCTTTTGCTTACCCTGCAAAGAGACCTTGGGATTTGCCCCTTCTGTGAGGCTATATTGCCGTGCTGTCTTTAGTCTGTGTTCTGCAGGCGGAGACTACCGTAGAGCTTGGGAAGTGCTGAAGAGTTGGATTTGGAGTAACAATGGGGTTATTGACCGTAAAATTAGTTAAGATCGGTTGTTCCTTATGCACAGCCTATGGAAAGAAGAAAATTTTAAAATTTAATTAAAAAATATAAAGAACTAAAAATTTCTAAATGTTAATGTGTAGAATAAAATTAATTACAAATTAATAAAATTATATTTTTTATTAGATAATGAAAAACTTTAAAATTCAATTTTTTTTATTTTTGCTTCTATTAAATATACAATAAGAAAATTTTTATAATATATTATTGATATATTTTATATTAATATATTATCGCACTTAAATGAAAAATTATTATTTAATAGATTTTTAAAAATTATTAATTTAATATATAATTAAATTTAATAATACATTAATATATATTATGTCAAATATGTACTGTATAGTCGCCAAACCAAACAATGACGAGATAAGAAGAATGTCCCCCGAAGCCCTTCAGGTTCTACAAAGATTGAGATTAGCTTTTTGCTTTATAGATTTGATGGTGATGGTGATGGTGATGGACTGATTTGATCATACAGTGTCGTATTGTCTATCTAGTTTACACAGCATTCCCGATGAGAAAAGGAAATGGAAAATTTTAATTTTTCTTCACTTCGATTATCAAGCGCTTTAATTTCTCAGGATGTCCGTTCCATCTCTATTTATTTCCTCAACCCAAGCCCGAGGGCAAAAGTCTTTCAGGACGGTGACAAAGAAAGGTGCGGTAAACTGCATCTGTCCATAGTCAATTCAATTACCAGGGTACAAGGAGTGGGATTAATTGGCAAAATAAGAATGCTACATGCGCACCAACACACGATTGGTTCAGATGGGTGAGAGTTCGATTTTTTCAAACAGAATTATAAATTTAAATTTTATAAATAAAAATAATTATTTTTGTAAGAATTTCATTTTTAAAATAAAATTATAAAAATAGAATTAATTTAATTTAAATTTTAATTAATTAGGATTTTAATCTAATTTTCTATTGAATATTGAGTAATTAAAAAAAATATTATATGCACAAATGAGGTTGGTACAGCAAAATCAGTACTACGAAACCTTACAGTACAGTGTGAATAAATAGATTGCTATGAGCAAAATTTATTTTCTTTTTACTTTCATTTTTAAATTTTATTTTAGAGGAATAAAATTGAATAAATTAATATTTTATAATGATAAAATTATTGTAAAATATCTCACAAAAAAATAAAAAAAGAATTCTATAAGATGGAAAAGAAGTTTTACTCTAAATAACAGCTTTTATTTTATTAAGAGAGACTCAAAATTAAAATAAAATATATATATGCGGAGATCTAAAAGGGAAGTCTTTTACATTCTCATGAATTTGCGATTTTTTTTAGTAAAATAAATATTTTTTATTTATTTATAAAATATATCAGAATGACTTACGTATTAATATATGATTAGTTTCAGCGTGCAACATGTACGATCGGGGCTGCATTCAGTGCAGCAGAACACGATCTTGACTGCACAAATGTATTGCGTATAGATAAAATAATTTTTAAATTATATAAAACTATAATTATAATTATAAACTTGTTTTTAAATAATAATTTATATATATAAATTTATTTTTCAATCATATTATTCAGGAGCATAATAAATAATTATTTATATAAAAGATTGATATTGTACGTATAAATTATTGTTTAAAAATAAAATTATTTTAAATTTTTTTTATTAGCATCCTATAATTCTGCTGTACAATTTCAGGAATGAATGAAATTTGTTAACTTTAAATATCTCTTACTTTTGGCATAAATTGGTAAATATCTTGTTTTGCATCGTTGAGACTAATCGTCTCGATGTGTTCTGTTCAGAGTTGAAGACACCAAATTAGTGAAATGATATTTCATCGAAGAATTTGTATTTGCATATATACTGAAGTAATTGAATCCGAGGTCCCAAAGAACAAAGGGGCGCACCCCATATGTACGCCAGATGTTTCAACTATCAACTTAACATTGAATCCTAAAAGGCTGAGACACCTTCAAAGAATAAAGAAATGGACAAATTCAGGAAAACAAAATTTATAGAGAGAGAGAGAGTGTGTGTGTCCTATCTTCTGGTTAGTCTCTTTTGCCCTCCTCATTTGTGGCTCCCGCCACGAGAAGTGGCCTTCTCTGCTTGAGGCACCATAGCTGACAGCTGACCATTTCTTTTGTCAGTGTCATTTCTTTTGGAAGATATCATTATTATCATTTTTCTGATCTCAACATGCAGGAATTCGGGTCCTTGGGCTGGGTAGTCCCAAGCCTGAAAGCCGTGGGGAGACCCTAAATTTTGGGCTGGGCCTTGGAGAAGGAATTGGGCCATAGTTAAAGCTGGCGGGCAGAATTGGGCCTCGGAGACAAGTTAACTTGCTCCAATGCTCTGGATTGCAAATCTGCAGGGTAGTCACGGACACACCCAATACGAGGCCCAGCTCCGGTGGTCCATTTGCAGGACAGCCTCTTGGACAAGTCAAATACTGGGCCTTCCACCTTCTCCCTCTTCTCATCAACCTCTGCATCCTCTTTCTTATCGGTAGTGACATTGCTTTCATTGGCATTAATGGTGCTTTTAAGGTCTCCGAAGGAGGACGACTGAGTTGGGCCAGCAACTTGTTGTGATGTACCGCTCACAATAAATGAAGGATTATCATCATCAATGGAACATCTCTGTAAGAAACAAACAAAAGTTACCGTCAGTTAATTTGTCTCAAATCCAAACCTTGTGTGCATTGAAGTCATACAGCAAGTTACTTGCCCCAACCCCCCCCCCCCCCAAAAGAAAAAGGGTCATACAACAAGTGCAATTTTGTTTTAGTGAAATGGTAATACATCTTGATAACAAGAGTTGAATTTGGTTCCAAAAAAAGAATGAAGTAATGTGTCGTTGATTAGCATGTGACTGAATCCTATTTTCAACAATTAAAGCTTATAATTGTGATAAATTTGGGACCTAAATTCAGTAAACTCTGTCAGGATTTGTGGCATCATAGATTTATTTGCTAGTAGTTCTATGAAAAGCTCGAATTTTTTGGGAGTGTTACATATTTTTATTGTAATTACTCGATTATTTTGAGATTGTATCAACTAATATTTGGATTCTTAAAAGGAATATAAATCTCAAAATAAGCAACTAATTCTAAATGAAAATATTCAATCTCGGAAGAGATCTTTCTATAAAACTATCTTTTGTTTTGGGACAAAGTGAGTGATGATAACCAACCAACCAAACTCGTACCTTGACATTGGAGAGGTCTACATTATGCTCCTCAAGAAAGTTAATAAATTCCTTGAAGTTCTCTTCGGTTGGGAGATAGTGACCGCTGTATGGCCATATAGCCTGAAATGTCAATTATACACACTGGTAAGTAAGCAAATTTGCCAATTAAGAGAGCAATATTATAATTAAATGCATGATAAAGCAAAATTTGTACCTCAAGGACACCCTGATGGGCCACTAATCTGCCTGCTGCTGTGGTTGCACCTCCAGCAAGAAAGCTTGAGTGCTGAAAGGAGCCCTTTTTCTTCTGCCCCACGTACAATGCCCTTGTGGTACTGAGAACAAATATCCATTTTGTTTTCTCATCAGTATCAACAAACTTCCCACTTTGTCTATAAACAAGCTTCCCATTTTCAACAATTACTTCGTAGTCTTCCCTTTCTTTCTGAAATATTAACATCAAAGATAAGTATTAGACATTAGATAGGAATATTTTCTCACCAGGAATCAAAACGTGTTTGGTTGTTTAGTGAAACTTACTGGACCAAGGTATTTAATGCATTGGCGCTGTAGAGTGGTCCTTGGGCATTTCTCAAGATTGATTTCTTTTCCGTCTCCTATATCTAGCCTGTATATTACAGAGCATAAAGTTAGCCATCCATAACTCTAATCATTTTCAAGGATAGTTCTGTAGAGAGTTTGATCTTCTGAGAGGCATAGAGATTTTACAGTAGGATTACTTGCTTGTTTTCATTTTTAGAAAAAAAAAGGTAAAAAAAACACACACACACACAACTTTCAAACAAGTAATATCACAATAAGCGCTATCCCCACTCAGAAGATCGTGTTCTTTGTAGAATTGCCCTCGTTTAAGTAATCCAATGACAGTTAAGAAAGCAGACCGCGGAATAAGTATTTACCAGTAGAAAAAGGGTTGTATGCTTTGGCTTTCAAACCAAATGTCATAGTATAAGTGTAGGTTGTGTCCATATCGGTGGCGTGGGTCAATCTGTGCAAACCAGAGAACTTTACGTGGTTAATACCAGATTGTTAGGGTAATTATCAAGCTTCACTGCCTCAAAGTGAACTCTCATTTTATGAAAATGGATAAATGGATGTTTCAAGGACTTACAGCTTCAAGCCAATGTCGCAGGGCTAGTTTTTGTGCCTTTTCATCCTTAGGACAAACCTTTTCCAACCTGCAAGAGAAAACAAACAGTTAGTACTAGACTCTAAATGAATTTTAGTCATATACAATAACGAAACTTAGGAATTGACTAACATCAATTTGCATAAGTATGAATTTATCACAACATTGACTACCTTGGCTGCTCTTGTCCTTGCCCTTGCCCACTTTGATATGGCGGTTTCTGGCTTCTGGACATCAAAGAATGAAACAGAACTCCGTCTCAAAGCAGCAAAGTCTAATGCCTTCCACCTAAAAAATTTTATAGTTCCAGTTAATAACATAAAAGTTGGAAATTTGATCAAAAATCAAACTCGGATGTTGCTTTATATTGAGACTTACCAGAGTTCCTCCACCACCACAGCACAATCTGCAAGATTTCTTCGAGTACGGTAACTCTTGTAGACTTTTTGAAGCTTCGTTGCAGCAGCATCTAGTTCACTGGCCGGTCTGGGTGACGAGAAAACTGCGGATTGAGGCAGACACAGTTTAGGCACTGGTTTCTGCCTCAATTCTCCTTTGCTTGCAGGAGAATCAAAAACCATGTTCTCTCTCTCTAGCATTACTTTTTCAGGCCTGTTGTCCTTCAACCGGTTTGAAGTGTTGCTGCTTGCCTTGTTGGACCCATTTGGTGATCTAATGGATTCTGATTCTGTTCTCTTGAAGCTGCCTGTTCTCAAAATCATACTCCCATCCTTAGCAGCCAAGCTGAAGTTGAAAGACAAACCAAAGAATGAATGCCTAACAATTTCTTCCCAGGCTGAGAAGAGCAACGAAAGTGATAATCCCATAGAGCAGCAGACACCAGCACACGTCAATTTCTTTGAAGGAAACTCCCACTTGTAAATCCTGCTCAAAAGGTACATATATGCACATGTCAGACAACTAAGAAGGAATCTACAAGTTGAATTTAAAAAGTTTCAGAAATGTGTGTTTCGCTGAATTCATTAAAACAGAAAATTCAATGCTTAAAGTCTTTCGATACATCTAGAATTGCTAAAATGCCTTAAAACAAATTTCTTTTCAAGGTTCAAATGCTAATAGCTAAATTGAGGATGTAAAGCTATAACAATCCTCTCTGTTCCTCCTTTCTAGATATATATATCAAACAGATTCAAAGCCATGAATATGAAAAACCCGCCATGGATAATTTACCTTTCCTTGTATTGTTTGATGTGTGTCTGGTAATAGAAATCAAACTTATTCAAAGAACGAACACCCGGTAGATATGAATGAAAGATGAGTCTATCTGAGCGGCTGCTTTGCTTATTTATACACCTCAAAGCTCAGAGGAGAAGCCAAAGATATCCCCCACTGTGGGTTCAAATACGTGTCAGAACTGGAAAAAGAATGAAAGCAGCAGACTTTGAATTCCACTACGAATCTACTGCACAACTTCGAATTGGAAGAAAAGGAAATGTTGGGTTTATGAATTCCAGGTCCGAAAGCCACGCACGAGTTGTTTTGTTTGATGAATTCAAAGCTTGACAATTTGAAAAACCACTTTATGGGATTTGGCTTATAAAGGCTGTGTTTTCATTCCCTTTCACATGTGAGGATGAATGAAGAGAGAGAGAGAGAGAAGCGGTCAAAGAAAGTAAGCTTTGCGCGGTTCCTTGAAAGAACACGGTATGGCTTTAATTCTCCGGTAAAAGTAAAAGTGGGATTTCGTGGTTTACGTTTCTAACAGTCAACGGATCCTGTCTCCGGCCAAGGCGACGAGTGAGGTCACGCCCCGCGTCTCTCGAGTTTTGTGAAGCCTGCCACCAGCAAATCCCATACTGTAGCTCTTAACTGCGGCTGCCCGTTTTGTTAGATGATTCAGCTCGAACAAAATACAAACACGATGGTGTGTTTGGCATGAGGTGAAAACAGAGATGAAAGGAATTAAAAGTAAAAGAAATTTCTTTTGGGTAATTTGAAATAGGAGAGAATGGGTGAGAATGAAAATAGGTAGAGAACGGAGAAATGGGATTAAATTAAATGATTATAATATTTTTATAGTATATATGTAAATATAGTCATAATATTATTTCATCAAATTCAATTAAAAATTAATGATACATTGATAAAATGGTATACAATTAATCATTGGTAAATTTTTATTAAATACTTTGAATAAATAGTTAAATTAATATTAGAATATGATATTAAATATTTTTTTAAATGAATATTTTATTAAAATTTTAATATTTTACTAACTTAAAAATTGTTTGTCAATTGATGTATGTTGTTCTTATATTATTATTTTCTTTTTGAGCAAAGTATACTTTTCTTACGAAATATTTCACATCAATTTTATCATTATAAAATATTAAGTTATTTAATTTAATTTTTTCAAGTAAAAAATAATAATTTAATATTTTATATTAATAAAATTGGCATAAAATATTACAAAAATAATGAATTTCACTGTTGCTTTATTTATTTCATTGTCCATTTTCTCTGAAAATTTTTTCATGGGCTATCATAAGTTTTAGTTGAAATTAACTTATTAATATATGATAAAATATTGGTATTTTTTACCAAAAATTAAGTATTAATATCTTTTATATTCTAGTAATATTTTAGATAATAAAAAATAAAAAATTGAAATATTATTATAAAATAAATATCAAAATTAAAATCTCATTTTTAAATTGTCAGAAAAATAAGAAAACAATATGATTAGGATTAATAATATTACAATAATTTTAGAAAATTATTTTTATGGACAAATATATATATTATATCAATTAAAATTAGTGTCTTAGTTAATTATTATTCAAATTTACCCTCTTTGATCATTTTGATATATTATTCAATTTTATTTCTTCCAATATACAAATTAAGTTTAATTTAATAAATTTTCTAAAATTGAATACAAAATATTCTAAGGAATCATTTGATTCATATAATAAGTAACTTCCCAAAGAATATTGAACTTCCTATGTAAATTTTTTAAGAAATACTTAAAGTTATTTGATTAATACATAAAAAGTTATACTTCTTGGAAAGTAACTTCTTATATCTTATTTGATTCAATTTTGAATATCATAGAAAATATTAATAAAATTATTATTATATCTTCAATATTATTATAGTATAAAGTAATAAATTTTAGTTATTATTAATTAAATTTAATAAGGATAATTTTTTATTATATCTATAAATAACATGAGAAATATAATTTATCTAGGGGAAGGTAAGTAAGTGACATTCCATATTTTATGGAAAATAGAACTTTTTAGGAAATTTTATTTCTCCTATTTTTCGTAATTATGAAAAATGACTAACCAAATAACATACTAATTTTTTATTTTTCAAAAATAGAACTTTTCATACTTTTAGAGTGAATTAAATGACCTTTAACTCTAAGTAAAATAAAAATTTTCAATGAGATATAAATTGATAATTATTCAATTGAAAATTAATAAAATTAACCTTGGCTGCAGCGGCTGCAACTTTAACCATAGCATTTTCAAGGGCGGCCAAAGGAAAATTGCAGAAGCCCCCCACACCAGACACCATCCGCATTTTCTCCTCATTGCCGGGTGGGGGACAATTTCACTCGGTCCACAGATTTTTTACACCGCAGTTACTTCCCCCTCAGCCAGCAGCCAAACGGGTGAAAATCACAAATTCACCGCCAATTTCACTTTCCCATCTCCTTCCCCCCTATTTCCGCTATTCCAAACACTAGATGGGCATGGACTTCAATGTATAAAAGCCAAAATTGCAGCAATTGCAGAATCTACCGCAACTGCAAAGTGTAATTTAAAGCAATGCTCAGCTTGTCATAAATTAATAATATTGACAAAAACTACTTCCACTTTCATCTTTATTACACTTTTTTCTTCAATGTTAGAAAAAAAAATTAAGCTTTTAAAAGAATAGCCTAAGTATTATTTTTTCTGATATGAAAAAAAGATTAAAAAGAAAAATTGAGATTGGGAATCACGTAACTTTACTTAATAATATTTATGATAGGCTTAATCATTAATTAATTAGATTTTTTCTCGATTGACGTAAATCAAATTAGTTCAGAATAAACTCTAAAAACTCAAGGGAAAAATAAATCCCCCATCATAAAATTAGGTAATCAGTTGCGCTCTAAAGTTTAAAATCCATTAACCCAGCGTTTTTATTAGTAGAGAAACAAATTGGAGAGGGAAATTCGAGAATAAAATGGAACTTCATTTATTTGGGTAAGATGTGAGAATAGAGAAAAGAAAAAAAAAGAAAAATTTCTTTGATGGGGTTTACAAAAAAAATTAATTTCTCTATCTAGGCAGAAAAATTGGAGGAGAAAAGAAAATAAAATATAAAAAATTTAATTTCTCATTTTAATTTACTCTCAATGGTGGAGTTACGTCGGATCTCCGATAAATAATTATTGTCACTACAATTTATTAATTTTTAATTCCCTCACTTCTCCATTAATCATGTAAGAAAAAATAATTTCTCTCCTATTTTTTCTTTTCAATTTTATTTTCAATCAAATATGATAAAAAAATATTTTTCTTTTTTTTTATCATCTCTTTCCTTTTTCCTTTATTTCTCGTACATCCAAACTTAAGCTACATGATAATTAGGGATAAAATCGAATTCAATAGTATCGAATTTTAATTTAATCAAATATGACTTGATAAAAATATAAATATTCAAATTCAAATTTTTGAATTATAAATTATAATAGAAAATTTAATTTGTAGACTTAGCTCTAAATTTTAAATCGTAAGGGAAAATATGGTTGTGCCATAAAAGTTAATGAATTTTGAAATTTGCCCCAAAAAGGCTACATGACATCTTCTGTTGGGTTTACTTAGCTAATTTAACTCTGACATGACAATGCTTCTCCATCTTTGTAGCGTTAACCTGAAATATTTGTGTGGGCACACTGGCACAACACAATCTCAAGTTTTTTTATCGTTAGCCTTGATTTCTAAAAAGTATTTCTCAAAATGATGCACCATAAAAATTATTTACTAGCATACTTAAAATTTTTTTTCAAAAAGCCGATCATGGTCAGGTCTGACCCCGTGATCAGTGACCTAATCACATGGTTTGACTCAACGTGATCAGGCCTTGATCATGGTAAGTCAGGTCACATGATCAATCCAGAACCTACATGTGTTCAGACCCGGATCGCTTGTATGCATGCCATGTGTCCAGTGCAGGTGGTCCGTGAACATTAAACCAAAACCTAGGCTGCCACATGTCATCGTCCTGTGCTCCCGTGACACACGTACACCCTACAAAAACCCCTTCTCCCCAGCACCTCTTCACCCACTCACGTAACAAAACATCCTACTCCCCAGCAGCTAGTTTGTAAAATACCTTCTTCCCCAACAAATATCCTTTCCATCAGCAATCGAAAATTCGATCTTCTGCAGCGGTTATGTTGTTTAAGAAGCGTTATACAAGTAAGATTATTTAAGAAAATTGAATCTATTAGTTTAAGTAATACACATTTTTTTTAGGTCATATTAAAATATAATATATGTCTAGTACAATTTTTTTTTACAAGTATTCCTCCATTACAATTGACATTATTAGTAGACATTGTAACAATGTTATTATTATTTAATTTGATTATGTATTTTACTTCTATGTTTGTATTAATTAATTAATTTGATTTGTTTGTTATGGTATTTATACTGCCTTTATTTACTTTTATTATTATATTTGTGTGTATTATTTTTGTGTGCTGATATTATTTAATTTTCTTTTATTATTCTAATATCTGAGTATATTATCATGCTTCTAATCTGACTAGATTATGCATGTTATGTAAATTACTATGATTTTGATTATTAGACTTATGGGTTGGGCATTATTAAAATAGAAAATAAGAAACCCAAATAGTTACAAATGTTTGAAAGAAATAGTAAGATTTCTTAATAATAAATTATTATTAAGAAATATTAGGTGGACCTTGTTATACTTTGAGATTTTTAAAATATTTTTGTATACCATAAATCTTTATTTAACCAAGAATAAATATTGAAATATATGTAATTTTATTTTGATTAAGAATAAATAATTGTATAATTAAGACAAATACTACACAGATAAGCTAAGATAATTTTGAAATAATCGAAATAATATTGGTTGATGGGTTAAAAGTAAGGGAAAAATTATTGAAAGAACACAATATTACCCTTAACCTATTGACCTTTATAATAATATTATAAAACACCAAATGTTGAAGTAGTCTTTATTTTAATATGTTTATATTATTTAAAATTTTTTTATTATTACGATATGTGAGTATGTTACTTATTTTTATTTATAATAAATATAAATTTCATATCTGAGTAAATTAAAACAATATAAATAAAGCTTAACTTATAATTGTTATTGTAATAGTTATTATATATTTCATCTTAGTAATTTTATTTTATCCAACAATGGCATAATTTTACAATTGTTTAATAGTAATCATTATTGTGTCATTAATATTTAAATTAAAATAATTTATTCAATTTATAATAATATTTACTTGATATTAATATTTTAATAATATGTGTTAAAGAAAGTATGAATTAATAAATATATTTATCAAGGTTATATACCTTCTGTAAGATTTTTTTTTATTTTTTAATTATATTATTCGTAACCTAAATATTACCAAGTAATGTAAATTTAGGATTTCAAAAAAATCTCTTTGGTACCAACATTTTTTGAAAAAATAGTAAAATTTATTAATAATAAATTATTATTATTATTAAGAAACAGAAGGTAGAATATTATACTTTGAATTCTCTAAAATTTTATTACAAATCATAAATCTTAATTTAATCAAGAATAGATATTGAGTATTTTACTTAAATTATTTTTATTATTGAAATATCTGGGTATATTATTAATCAGAAAAAAAGGTCACATGATAAAAAAAGTAAAAATAATTTAATAACGATAGTAATATAATCAAAAATAAATTATTTATATTACTAAACATTAATGAATTAAAAATATTATAAAATTAAAAGCAATAAATATAAAAATAAATATAAAGTTGTCGATGAAATAAAATTTTTCTGTAGTATTTGATATATATTTAATATCAAATAATATTCAGAGGTATTATCTATCTAATAGATTAATGTTAATAGTATTATTAAGATATAATTAAAATTCTTTTAGTATTTAAATATTATTTAACTTTATAATAATTTTCACTAAAAATGAGATAATTTTTAAGCTAATTATTACTAATTGTACTTTCTATTTTATTTATTTTACAATAACAATATTTTTGATAAATATTTTTATTAATATAATTAAGTTTTTTTGTTTGTTGAACATGACATATTTACTAATATTATTAATTTAATAATCAAATTTAACTGCACATGATTTTGCACTATTATTATTTAAATTTTGTTTAAATCATTTGCCTATTATCTTTTGTAACAATGATAGTTAGAATTCTGTTATGAATATTTATTAATTCATTATAATGGTGAAAAATTTTATTTTCAAAATAAAAATTTTAAAATAATGAGTTATTAATTTATTTATTATATTAATTATGATAGGTATCACATTAGTTATTTCTTTTGATGTAATCACCTATATTGTAAGCTATTATTTTTAGGCGTATTCTTTTTTACTTATATGAATATTTTTGAAAAATAAATCATTATTATTATTATTATTACTAATATTAAATAGAAAAATACAAACTAAAAAACTCAAGTTATCTATAATCAAGTATATTTAAATTTATCTCTTCCTAATACTTAGAAATAATTAATTTTTCTACTACATAAAAAACTTATGAAAGTAGAGAAATTCAAAGGTATTCTAGGTAAAAAAATTCACACATATATCTGAATATAGCATTGTAGGAGGTTAATCAAATGTTGATCTACAAAATTTAAGTGCATAGAAGTAATATATGTGTAGGTAAATAGATAGGATTAACATGTGAAATAATTAGTTTATTAATTAACAATAATTAAATAATTACGAGTAGTTACGTAGTAATAGTTAACTATAATTATCTTTATAATTATGATACATATTTCGATAATCGTGAAATTTATCTCTGAAGATGACTCCCGAAACTAACTACAGTGTGAATCAGAATGAATTCCAAAGATGAAAATATTTATATTTATGTAAATGGAGAAATTTATAAATCAAATCAAGACGATACGTTTAAGTGTCACTGGGTCAAAGTCATAAGAATCAAATCAGACATAATCCTGGATGCGCTAAAAAACATAATTGGGCAAAAGTTACAACTTGATGAAAATCAAGTTATAACCGAGTTGATATACAGATATCCGCTCTCGCTCAATCCGACATGGTATAAGGTGTGTGAGTTGGAAGACAATGATGACATTCAACGGATGTAGGAAGTGAATGCGAGGTTTCCTACTTAATTGTCTTGTTCAAGGTGTATGCACATATTGCAATAGTGGTATTTGATTTGAACATAACAAGTCAGCCAGTTGGCGCGAATGTTCCATACGTGCTACTGCCCACCAGCTAACATAACGATGTTAATGAAGGATCCTCGTATTACAACCCGTACATGACCAGCATAGAACTAATAAACAGGTAAATTGACTATAGTTAGCAGTTTCACAGCCCTATTATTGATTACGCTCTAAAGCCATTTTTTCTTAGCAGAACTATGACTTATCTCACTCCCCCTCAGCCCCTAATCTACAATATGTATTTCTCGCAGGTGGAAGAATACTAACCTACCTCCTCGACGGCTCTACACCAATATAAAGTATTATTTGATCAGATGAGGGATGATGAGGTTGGAAGCATTTCATTTTTATGTCAAACAGTGCCATTGCTAGATCTAGTGATATGCTTATTTATGTTGTATTTTTTTCTAATTTCAGATTATTTAGCGCCCTTATAACATTTCTAGTGTACGGAAGCTTATACTAGAGTATTACCTAACATCGCCTGATATATAGCTAGCATCAGTCCCCGTCATGTGCTTCCATATTATGGAATGGCACCATGCAGACCATGTGCTATAACAATTTGGAAAGAGGCAATTAATCCTACAGGAGCTATTTAACTTTAGTTCTTATCATACCTTGCAACTTCGAGGTAAAATATCAAAATACTAGCGGCATGAGCATCTAATATTCATTAGTGCCTAAAATGTATGGCACAATACACTTTCATTGACCAAGATAGAGAAAAGTGCTTTTCATCGTGACTCGAGTTACATGTCATGGTATTGGAGACATATCAAACGATGGATCCACCCATCTAGTGGTGGTCCAAGATTTGTAGTAACCAACGATATTCACACTTTTCTTTATGATTTCTTCAAGATATAATATGTATTAACTGTATCAAATGTACTTCTTTGTAGGCTGATATAGCTAAAAGACTCCATAAGCTTAGTGTTGAGGATTTCCCTTCATAGTCGTATAATCAATTTAAGGAGATCGTAGATCGGGAATGTTGCCTCGTGCTATGCGCACTAGGAAAGTATTAAGACATGACTGTGTTGGTGTGTGTCCTAGGAACTAATTATATAGATGATTGAAATAATACACAATGTATTATGTTTTATTTCAGGCAATGCAATTATTATATTTTATTTTTAATTTTTACGTAATTTATAACTTAATATAATAATTATCCCTGGAATAATTTTACTATTCCTAAAATACCTCTAGTTAAGTATTATTACGATAAGGGATAGTAATAGTACATCGAGACTGGCATGTATAGTGACTGATGATTATGAATCATGGATATATGATATCAAGTCAATACATGAATACATTATTAGTGAATAAATGTACTGGACTGGCCCACTATGAGAATACTACATGGATAAGACTTGTGTCATTAGTAGTTCTTATATGGTCACAATTGTATATAGTCCTTTGATCTAAAGTCACTACGGTTCCCTACATAAGGGGTTATTCACTTTAATATTGTCTTATGTCACCTTTAATTGGAATGAAGAGTAGGGCGTTGATTGGTTGTGTCACGAATCATACAGAGGGAAGTGGTGATGTAGATGGAATTTTGTTACTCTTATAAAAAAGAGATATATCTTTAGGCCCCTTGATTGAGTGAGACTTAGAAATGCATGGTCATGCTCAAAAAAATCAATATGTGATATTGATCATTTGTTTTGAAGTCTACTTAGTATCAAGAAATATAAATTGAACATTGACAAGGATGACACTCCAGCCTCCAATTCAATTTGGATATTATTACAAAATGGATTATAATGCAAAGCGTTGATCATGTATTAGGTGGATGTAGAATCACAGACATTCTTACTACTTAAGTGGCAGTGATGTATTGCTAAATACCGCTCACTGTCTATGACTTAATAATGAATCATTGTCAACGTAGTAAAACCTACAGGGTCACATAAAAAGAATAGAAATAAGATAATAATTAACTAAATTTTAATTAGATTAATATCCAATTAATTAAATTTATTTTTGTGCATATATATATTATTAAATAATAATATATTTTTCATGTAATAAATATAATTATTAATATTTGATATTAAGGTAATATCAAATATTTATGTTATTAGATATTAGATAAATATATTATGAGATAATATTATTTTAATATTTGATAACTATATGCAATTATCTAATATTAAGATATTTATATTATGAGATAATATTATTATCTAATATTAGATAATTAATAGATAAGTCTTATCTCTCCTCATTTTCTCTAGGATAAGGATAAGATAAGTTATTAAGCGTGATTAGAATTTTGAAAGCATTATCTTAGTAGGGTTAGGATTATAACTTGCCTAAGTTCTATAAAAAAGGACTTGAGGGCAGCACTTTTAATACACGCTTATAGCTTCCATTAAAATCCTAAATCATTCAGAAAACATTCAATCCTAAATCCTAGGGAGAAAAACGCATCCTAGCAGATTCGTGGAGGGTGAGAGGTCGTTGTTCACTTCATGTGGATACCCTAGAGATGCTGTATCTTCTAGCCAGCATTTGATTCATCCACTCTCAAGTTTTGATCAGTAGAAACACGAGTACCCAATAGGTAAAATCCTAATAATTGATTTATGCTTTTTACATAGATCCTAGGTAGAATTCGAATCAAATTTTGAATTTTCGCTGCATGTGATAATCCGAATTCCCAATAGACTGTTGCCCAGAGCGCTTATCCTACTGATGAATTACCGAGACCATCCTTTCCTAAGCCTAAGCGTGGTAGGAGAGCCCACGGCTTCATATCTTTTAGGGATCCCATTTTGCCTGAGGAAAGGGACGACAATGAAAGTATGACTTATGCTCATCCATCAACAATGCAATTAGGTGTCTCTAATCCTTTCACCCCTTCATTGATGCATATTGATATAAGAGTTGTTAGACCATTAACTTATACCCTATCATCGCAATTCTTCACAGGTGGAGATGTTAGCCCATCTCACAGCATGACATTACCCCCACAGCACTCTTATGATGCTTCACAATCATCATTCTTCATACTATCACCATCACAATCAACTTAACAAATCCTTAATTCTCTAATGGCGTTATTTGATAACCTATTTGCATTCACTACTGAGTATGTTGGTGAATCTATGGAGCAGTAACATTAAGGATTTTTCACACCGGGAAACCCTATTCCACCATTCAAATCCTCCTTTTGGGACTTGAACTTTCCACCTTCTAGGAGTCAGACCCGTCTGATTCAAGCAGATGATGATGAGGATAACGATGAAGAAGAACAAGAATAGCATCAACCCTTAGCTCAACGACCATAACGAGCAAGGCGACGCCCTTAATGTGGAACTGGGAGCCATTATTTTGGTGATTGAGGGTTTCATTATTATAATATAGTATTTTATCTAATTTTTTTATTTAATTGATTCATAACATTTTTACTTTAGATTTAGTAATTTCTTATATTACATTAACCATATTATCCACTTTTAGAGATAAGTTGTATAATTTGACAATTATATATTTTACTATTCTTCATTAACTTAAATCACATTATTGAATTCACTCCATTCATTATATTATTATTTGAAATTCAATGGAGTATTCTAAAATATCGGTCATTATGGTATAATTTTAAATATATACTTATACGTAATTACGGGAAATGATGTCAATTACTCATCTAAAGGTAACTATGGTAAATCACATTATTAAATTTAGCACCGTTTAATTTTAGGGATTTGAGATCACACATTGAATTTTACTAAACTATTACTTAATATTTCGCTATCCTAATTAATTAATTATTTTATCAAGTGATGTGTTTTTTTTTATTTCTACATGTGAATTGGAACATTATAATTTATAAAGATCAGCTTTTTTATCATAACACTTACCTTGGGAAAACAAATTCCCCCAATACTGCACAGTAAAAAAAGTTCCCCTTATACCAATTTTATTATATTACGTTATTATACAATATAATGAGAGATAATAATATAGTTGATTATTATTTAAAACTTTGAATAACTAGTATAAAGAAATTTAGAATTTCAAAAAATTAATTAAATATATATTAAATGAAGTTCAAATATAAAGTAAAAAAAAAGGCAACAAATACAACATAGGTTTATATTTTTAAAAATTTATGGGTCCAAATAAGTCAAATAAAGTATAAAATGTATAAATTAAAAAAATATATTAAAGTTAAATGAATTTAAAAACTTCCTATTCTGATCATGGGAGCTCGCGTGCCCAATCAATCACGGGGTCCTCCTTCATCACATTATTTTTACATAATTAGTTTTTTATAAATTTAATCGTATCACCTTATGAACTTATGGACTAACATAGTTTACTAATAAAATATTTATTTTTATGATGCAAGTTATATTCTAACTTTGTGTTTAGTTAAATATTTTTTTAAATATACACATAACATTATGATAAAATATGGTTTAAAATTTAAATTTAAAATTTTAATCTTTCATCTAATATGTTTACAAGAGAAAAAATAAGAGTCTCGTATTTACTAAAATTTTAATTATATATTATAATATTATAAAAATTAATACAATTATTAATTATTATCTAAAATCTTGAATGATTACTATCAAAGCAACATTCAAATTGTATAAAATTAAATTAAATATAATCTAATTTAAAATTACAAATAAATAATAATTATGAAAATATATTATAAATAAGAAAGATTAAAAAAAATTAATATCGTTTTGACATAGAGTATGTATATATATATAATCACAGGGAGTGGCCCACGTGATTGCTTAGTCATGGCACTGCCACTCCCGTGTTCACTATTTAAAAAAATATTAAGCATTTAGGTAAATACTTTTTATAGCGCAAGTGATTGGTGAATCATTTTTCAAATTTGAGGGCAGCGGTTAATCAAATATTACTACAATGATAATAATTAAAATTATACAAAATATTCACAGACATAATGTAAACCATGTATTATTTAAAATTTATTCTTCGAATTTACTGGATTGATTACAACTGCTTCAAAATTTGCGTACATCCACTAAACATATAAAATAATGATATATAATGACTAAATTGGCGCTAGAATTGTATAAATATATGTCAAGTATTAAGCTTAACTTCGAATTAAATCTAAATAAATGGTAATTTTAAACACATGATCTAAACGTCCAAGTATTTATCTATGTTGAGAAAAAAATTTGCATGCCCTTTAGCAAACTTAATTTAATTCAAACTATTTTATTACAGAGCTATGCCTTCTTTTTCTTTATTCACACATATAATCAAATGTTTTATCACTTAATTTGGCTACTCTAAGTGTAAAATAGAATTTAAGAGTTAAAGTGAATTAATGTGAGATAAAAAATCATATATCTTGAGTTAATGAATAATCAGTGATTAAAAATTAAATTATTTTTTAAAGTAATATTATTAATTATTTTAATTTTTTCATTAAAAATTTATTTTCTGAATTAGATCTTTCAAGTAATAAATTTACAAAAAAAATATAAACATTTGTATTTATTGATATAATAATTATCCCAACAATCTTACAATACTTACTATTTTTATTACATTATATATATTGTATAATTTTATGAGAATTAATAATATTATTAATTATTATTTAGAACATTAATTAATTAGTATCAAATAAATATTTAAAATTTAATAAACTAAATCAAATCAAATTTAAGTAAAAACTACAAATAAAAGAATGAAAGGGTCACAGATTAAAAATTATTACAAAATTTTTAAAAAATTGAATTCAAGTTGGAATAAAATAAATTTAATGCAAATAAGACCAAAAATAGGAAAAAAAATATTATCACACAATAAAAAAATAAAAAAAAAATAAAAAAAAATGATAAAAAATAGAAATAAAGTAAAAAAATTATCAAAAAATAGAAATAAAATAAAAAAACTGATCACGCAAGGGGGGGACTCGTGACCAGTCATACTGATCGCGAGCTCCCTCTTTTCGTGATCAGTAGTTTTTCAAAAAACAATTTTTTAGCATTTCTGTAAATAAAATTTGTGGCGTAAGGATTTGGTAATTTCTTTTTCCAATGATAGCATAACGGTCAAAAACTCCACAATTTCATGAGCTTTTTTTTTTCTCCATTTCATGAGCTTTTTGGTGCAAGCAGTTGGGGAGATAAATTAGTTGATAGTGACGTTAAATCGGGTTAAAATTTAATAATGTAAAGAGTATATATAATATATGTAAATGTAAATTTTTTATTAAATTTTAAAAAATTTAATGAATAAAATGTTAATAATCTAAAAGCATAGGTGAAGCACATGCTTCACAATCTTTTATATATATATATATATATATGTGTGTGTGTGTGTGTGTTTGTAATAAACTAATGAAACATTACAATAAATAAATTTGAAACCATGAAATCCAATTAGTACCTACTAAAAAATAATAGCACTAATTAGTATTTGTTATTAGTATACTTGATTGATTCATAATTAATATTATAATATTTTTAGTGAAGTATTAATATTTTTAATTTCAGTTATTAATTTATTAATATCAGAATTTTTGTAAGTATTATAAACTCTTATATCTATCTTTATTACCGTTAGTATTAAATTATAATTCATTGTCTTCATCTTACGAATATTATTAACACTACAAATTATAATTTTGTCATTTTATATTTTGTAAGCATATAGGGTTCTTGGTTGATCAAGAAAGAAATTAGAAATAGAAGTTGAACAAATAAATATTAATTAGTATTGCTTAATATAAAAATAAGAAGACATTTTACAAGCATGTGGGAAGACATTTTTCTATATGTTCATCCATCTTTTGAACTGGTCTTCCACGCTTGGTATTAACTTGGAATATTCAACGATGACACAAATATGGTGTGAAAAAGTTAATTTTTAGTCTTCTACAACTTTGGCTTCGGGTTATTTCTATAATTTTTATCAAAATTCTTTAAATACTAAACAATTTTTGTTTTGTTGCACGTGCACATGACAAATGCCACAATCTGCCACGTGTCCAGAATTTTGAAACCTAAAATTTTCCAAATGCACCGTAGCCTTTCCTTGATAAAAATATTATCAAATTATAAATGAGTCACGTATTTCGAATGCTTAGAAATCGATCATTTTAATATAAAATTTAATTTTTAATTAATATATAAATTTGAAATATAATTAATATAAAAATTAAATTAAAATTTTATTAATATAATATAATTAGAAAAAGAGAATAACTTAGTGGTAACTTTTAATATATATAAATAAATTATTTATAAATTAAATGAATCAAATAAGAATAAATTGCACTTAAGTTAAATTATTAAATAAATTGTTTTTTTTTGTTTAAATTTAATAAAAAATTACAAATCAAATGGAATGGAATTAATCTTGAATCAAACTCTTGAAAAAATCAAACAGCTCGAGATTACATCTATCGGTCCACTGTACGTGGTGTTGTCATATTGAAAGTGAGAGATGTACGTGTCACACATAATTTTGTTTTAGTTACTTAGGATCCGTGAGTCAAACAATAGTAATTAATTAAGTAATATTAAGACTATCCTAAAGTATATCACGGTGTGTAGGACTCCAGTTACTAAGGGTATGTTTGCCTGAAGGTGTAAATGAAGGGGGTGTAAATGAAGGGGGATGTGAATGGAGGGGAAGGAAATGGAGGTGAAAGTAATTTCACCTGGGTTGTTTGGAATGAGTGAAAATAGGAGAGAGAGTAAATATGGGTGAAATGAATTTCTTTTGTTTGGAATGGGTGAAAATAGAGGGGGAAGAAAATGTGAATGAGTAAAATAATTAAAATATCCTTTTATTATATTATGTTAAGGTAGTTATAATATTATTTAGTAAAATTAAATAACAAATAATTTATGGATAAATGTTAAATTTTTTTTTAAATACTAACATATTTAAAAAATTATAATTTTTTATTTTCATATAATTAATAAATATTAAAAAATTTGCATTATATTTTAGAAAAATACTTATGGTGAGGTAGTAAAATTACTATATTATCATTGTTTAATAGAATTATATATATTTGATGATAATAATTTTATTTTACTATATTATAGTTAGATAATTATAATATTATAGTTAGAATTATAATATTTGATGAAAATATCTTTTTACTATATTATAGTTAGATAATTATAATATTAATTAATAAAATTAAATAAAAAATAATATATGAATAAAATAATTTATGTTAAGTTTTACGCTTATTATTTATATATTTATATTTAAAATTTAAATTTTAATATAATTAATATATTTTTAAAACTTTGCATTATATTTTTAAAGTTAAATTACAAAATTTTAATTTTAATTTTGTTATTTATTAAATTAAATTTTATAAATTTATTTAATCATCTTATATTTAATAAAAATTTTCTAATTTATATTCAAATTTTAATTTTAAATTTTATTTATATATATTACATTATTGTTAAAAAATGAAATTTTTATCCATTTTCATTAAATCCCACAAGTTTTAGCTGTTAGTCTCCGTCTTATACAGAAGATTTACGTTTCTGAATCAGATCAGCCTTCCAAACTTCGATATTTTAAGACTTCCTTCGTTGCTTTATTTTTCCACTTGCCTCCTCCTTCGTGTTCGTCGAGCTCACCTGGTTCAAACACAGCAACAAAGCACAGATGCAGTGCACAGCAGAAGAAGGAAGAATGGAGCGATACTTGTACTTCCTTCCGATGCGACGGCGCTTCCTAGTAGCGGGGCTTGTAGTAGCGGAGATGAAGAAACCTGGGTCTGGGTTCGTCCACTGGACAAAGCGGGGCTTTTTTTGGAAATGCCGAAAACTATGCCCGTTTTCACCTGTTTTCTTTCCATGTATGGAGCGGTTCCCATTTCACTGGACCCCACCAAAAATCAAAATGTCCGTTTACATCCCCTCTGCATTTCACCTTGTGCCAAACAGGCTTAAATTGTATTTTCACCTCACTTTTCACCGTTGCATTTCCCTCCCCTCCTTATTTCACCCGTTCCAAACACAGCATAAATAATTAAATATGATAATACTTTTCATCAGTAAGGCGTATGTAGATATTTGCCCATCGCATATTTTATTCATCTGTCGTAAGAATGGGATCCGATTATGTTATATCCACATATTCAAAAGTGAGCATAGATTCATAGTAAAAGAATCTCCTTTGTTGTGTAACTTGTACGGTAAAACCAAATTTTAATATATATCTTAATAGTATTACATATACAAAAAATTAAATTTGAAAGTAAATTTTGAATGCAAATTAAAAATTATCATTAAATATATGATAATAAGATAATTTTATAAAATTTAATTTAGTAAATATAACAAATTTAAAATTTAATTCTAAATTTTATTTTTTTTATATATAATATTTTTTATATTATTTGCATGTTGTAACATATATTTCAAAATCCGGAAAGCAACCAGTAATAATAATATTAAAAAAAAAAAGGCTCCATAACTTTGAAGTATACATAGAAGGGCAGCCTATTTTCCCATGCTATAGGATCTAAACGGGCGATCAATAGGCGAGAATCACATTATAACTAATGAAAAACACATTTTTACATGACTCTTCCTTCCCAAGAAATCTTTTATACGTACCATGTGGGTCAAGATGGTCTTGTGGTCAACATTCGAGACCATCTGTTACGTGTGTCTTGGGATTAGGAACTTGCTTCCATTTTCCAGCCACGTGTTCCCACGTGTCTTCCAAGTATAAAAATTATATTTAATTTTTAATTTTAATTTAATTATATATAAAGAATCATGAATTTTCACTTTTTCATTTAAATTAAAAAATTATACGTTAATTTAATAATAATGAAGTAATATAAAATATTATAATTAATTTATTATTATTAATTATTTTAATTAGTAGATATATTAATTATAAATATAATAAATAAATAAATAATTTAAATATTTTAAATTAATATACTTCTATTAAAATTATTTAAATATTTTTTATTATTTTATTATTAAATTAATAATATATATTTTTATTTGAATAAAGAAATGGGATACTAGCCTTAACCTCATTTTCCCTATATATTATATTCAGTAAATATATATAGTAAATACATATATTTGTAAGTATATTTAATTATTTATATTGTGTGAAGCGTGGCAACGACAAGGCATTGAGTTGATAGCCTACGGTTATAAGTTTACATTTCCGGATATTTTGAGGTCAATGTCAAATATTTTGAAGAGAAGAAAACGGTGTTCGGTCAATGTATAGCTTATCACGTTGGTTGGTTAAAAGGAAAAGCCACAAAACGGTAGTCCGGGCTCAGAAGTCTACCTCTTAGTTTTTATATTTATGAAAAATAATCTTTATCTCCCATAAATTTTAATAAAATTTTACGATCATCTTATTTAATCGTAAAACCTATTTAAAATTTTCTGAAAAAATAATTAAAAAATATTATAAATTTAAATTAAATAATTAAGAAATTTAAACATTTTATGATTAAATATATACTTTAATTACATTTAAATAGTTAAAAAGTTTACACTTACATTAAAATTTCACATTTTTATTATTATATTTCAATTATTTAAAATTAATTAAAGTATATATTTATTATAAAATAATTAAAATATTTTATATTCATACATTTGAGTTATATAAACATCTTTTCTCATTTTTTTATCAATCTAAAGTTTCAATTTAAATTTATATGTAACATTTTTAATACCTTAAAAAATATTAGAGTGAGCTTTGAAATTAGATGAAAAATTCATGTAATTTTATTAAAATTTGAAAAATGATCAAAAATAGTTTCTCTTTGTATTTCATCCACAGATAATCTAATTATCTTTGCACTCACAAACATACAAATCATATTATTATTAATATTATTTTAAAAATAAGATAACATACATGTTAAAATATTTATAATAATAGATAAAAATACAATTATACTGTAACATAAAATATAAATCCATTAATCATATGGATACTGTTTTCTGATGCACCTTGGAATGGAAGCTGCACAAAACATTTTATAATAACAACTCTTCTAGATTTTGACATTTCTCCTAGCTGATTTTTCCCCCTAATGAAATGAGAGAGCAGTAGACGGGGGCGAAAATTGAGCCGGACTTATCTAAATTTATTGGATGTTTGTTTAGTTCAAGTTCAGTTCTGTTCAAATTTTACTTGATCCTTTTTTAAAACAGGAATACCCCAACCTAGTCTGGTTTAAATTCGATTTTAAAATATATATATATATATATATATATATATATATATATATATATATATATATATATATATATATATATATATATATATAAATTTTATAAACACATAGAATATATTTATACTTATGTATATATTATATTTAATAATATAATAAAAAATATTATCAAAAAATTATTATAACATATATGTTAATGTCTTATGACTAAAATTTGTATTATATAATATATGTTAAATATATAATATAATAAAATATTTAATATATATATAACCAGACCAGATTGATACTAGCTTAATTTAAATCATGTAAATCTAAATTCAGCCTATTTATAAAATAAGACTTAAAATTTTATCTAAATCCGCTCTTTAGACTTAAAATCTCAATCTAAGACTTATTTATTCTGAACTACATCCAAGTATAAATTGAGGTTGAATCATATTTTCCCACCCTTAGATAGTATAGCAATTAAACATTGCCATAGAAGTATTTCTTTACTACATAATGTTTAGTTTGAATTATTATTAGTATTAAAAAGTGAGTTTATAATTAGAATTGCACTAAAACTTTAATAATTCCAAAAAAAATTTACTACTTCGTTAACCACAAATTAATACTTTCTTATATTGAAAACTTAATTTTTATATTGGAGTAATGACTCAATATCACTAAATTAATCATTTTAGTGATTCTCTTAACTGTTTTTCCATTCATATTCTTTGTTGTTTTTTTAATATATTATAGAAATATAGTTTAATAGTTGTTAATATCTCAATGATCCAAAGCAGCCATTATTAACGTTATAATTGTACTTAACATAATCCAAGACCAAATCTTTTATGTATGTGTATATATATATTGTTTAATAAAATATATATTAATTTTAGATAAATTTTATTTATTAATAGACATAAATTTCAATTTTAGAATAAAATTGTTATAAATAATAAAAATGAAATTCAAAATTAAGGTTCAAATATTTTATAATTATTAAATTAAATTTTATAAATTTATCCAATCATTTGATATTTATTGATATTATTTAATTTGTATTCAAAATTTAATTTTAAAATTTATTTTTATTACATATAATATTACTAATTTCAGAAATTAATGTTGTTGAAAGAAATTTTTTTAATATTTTAAGGTTTTAACGAATACTTTTATTTGACATTAGAAAAAAAAGTTTAGTAAAGGATTTTAATTTCACAGGTATAGAACCCATTGGTGACAGGGCTGATAAGTATCGGGCGACATTATAAATCCGTCATAATTTTAAAGAGGGGGAAAATGTAAAATGTGAAATATTCTCTTCAAATAATGATTCAATTTTATATTTTTTAATTTAAAAAATTTTAAAAATTATTTTTTAAGATTTATAAAATTTCAAATTAACACTCACTCAATTAATTATTTTATTAAATTATGTGATTTTTATGAAATTTTTAAATGAGGATAACAATGTTATAATATATTATTTTTTATTACTTTTTTATACAATTTTTATGTTATGTAATTAATAAGAATTATATTATATATATATATATACGTTTAACTAAATATTTATAAATAAGGGGGGAAACAATAAATAAAATAACATTTTATTTAAAAAATTATATAATTTAATAAAATAATTATTTAAATATATTTAAATAATAAATTTTATTTTTAAACTTTATAAAATTTAAAAAATAATTATCAAATTTTCAAAACTAAAAAAATAAAATCCAACCTCTCAAAATTTAAAAAAATTATAATTTGCCTCTTTTAAAAAATTGTATCTACCACCTTATTATTAGGGGGGGGGGGGGAAGAAGGCTTAACTTAGGAGCCCAATATCCACATCAGCTCAAAAGAAAATTTTTTAATTTTATAAAAATCAAGATTATTAAGTGGGAGGATACGGCGAAAGCGCCGCCCTTAAATAAGAGTCTTGATTTGTTTCAACCGGATACGGCGAAAGCGCCGCCCTTAAAATATAATTGTAAAATATTAAAATAAAAATATTTTATTTATTTAATATTAAATATAATTTTTTTAAAAATAATTTTTAATTTTAATTTTTTATTATTAAATTATCATTATTTTTTTAAATTATCAATATAATTAATATATCACTTATTCATTAATATATATAAATAATATTTTTTCATAAAAATTAATTTTCACAAAATAAGCGGAACCTAAATGATAACAATTAAATTTTATATTAATAATTAAAATTGAAATATTATTTAATTTAAGATTATATAATTACTTAAAAATTAATATAATTTTATAATTTAAGTTAACAATCAATATAATATTTAATAATTGTAATTTAATTTTTTTTATAAAATTAGCAATCTGAGTCTGGAACCTGACATACTCTTTAATGATTTTTTTTACTTTTATGGAGTTTAAATTAATATGATTTATCTAAGAAAAATTTTAAAAATAATCATTCTCCTTACCAACAAACAATAAAGATTTTCTAGTAACAACAAAATTTCTTGTTTAGAATTTTATGGTGTGAAAATTAATTAGTGGAATAACATTAAAATATTGACAAATAGGAAGAAGTGAAATTGAATAAAATTATGAGATACTAATTGTCAAGTGTCTCTCTAAGCCGTCTTGCCCTGCATGTTCCGGCGTCCCACAGCTGTCACCGTAGTTGGTTGACCCGTCTCATTCCATCTGCCTTGGTTTATTTGGCAACTGGCCGCTCGTCTAGTCAACGTTTAATTATAAATAAAAAAAATGCATAGTAATTTAGTAAATGACTTGCACGTCCGTGCCCTTGTATAGTGAAGAGATATTTAATATTATTATTGAAGTTTTTTTTTATTATATTTAAAGATTTAAAAAAAATTACATATATTTATTAAATAAATTATCATTTTTATTTATATAAAAGGAAAATTAGAAGAAAAAATAAATTAAAATAAATTACAAGCATATATTTTTCTTGTATTTTAGAGTTATGCTGGATTTTATTTAAAAAAATTATACTATAATTTAAATAAGAAGTTAAAAAATCATAAATTATAATTTTACTTAGATATGTATCCTATATTTCTTTACTCTGATGTTGATGAATATGATTATTAATATTTTAAAAGCTATAATGATAATTATTTAATAATTATTTTACTTTTTTATAATGATAGAAATAATTAAATAGATATATAGACACAAAGGCTAGTAATGGAATCATTAATATAATAAAAAATACAAATTTTTTTAAAAATATTAATGCTATTTGAATTAAAAACTTTCGATAATTATCCAATTAGTTTACCACTATTTTACAATCTCTTTATTTAGGGAAATTTCTATGTAGAATATATAATATATAATTATTATTTTAATTATTTTCTCCTTACACGCGTACTAACTGTACTTTGAGAACCTTTCAAAAAATTTCACCCTACCCTTTCTCTGTTCTGTAGGCATTCCGACCAAGGAAACAAGAATCTCTCATATGCAATGGTGATTGTATAGTTGTTGTGATCTACATACAATACAAGCATAATTTTTTTTTTAATGGAAATCGATGCAATTGAAAATGACAAACAAAAATAATGAAATAAAATAAGGTGAGCAAACTAAATCTAAAATCAAGCTATGATGATTTCAAGATCATAAAATAATTTTCAGAATTTGAGAAAAGAAATAAATTCGTCATGGAGGCTTACCTACCGTTACCAAATGAAAAAATAAATAAATAAAAGAGGCTTACCTACCGAACTTAATATCGAAACAAATTAACAATATTGACAGAGAAGAGATCTGTTTTCTTATTAATGAAGATGGAGTTTGCTACCATTTTCATATATTTCTTTTTCTTTTTGTGATAATATCCTGTTTTCTCTTTACGTTACAAGGAATGATATAATAATAATAATAATAATGATAATCATAAAAGTGTCAAAGGACGTAAAAGTAACGTACGCCAGTAATTGGGGTTTGGTCTGGCTCCGAACGTGACAGATGGGCCATATGAAAAGAACAAAAAGACGTAAAAAGGAAAAAAAAAAAGAGGACGTAATAATAATTGCCTTAAGATAAGTCGTTGCTCCTGTATTTCCATATATCTTTATTTGCCTAATTCTCACATTGTAATTTATTGGCTGGTTACTGCCTCTCTGTAATGGGGCCAGAAGTATCCAAAGTACCGACTTTACCGGCAGCTTTTGGCCACAAATAAAATTTTATTTTATTTATAAATAATTTTTTAGGTGATATTTAACTTGGAATAAAAATTTTATTTTTTATTTTAATTATATTTATATTATTATAAAATTTATCAAATATAATAAAATTTTTACTAAAATTTATTTTATTTATCTTAAAAAATATATAATATAAAAAATTTACCCTCTTTTTAATATGATAATTATTATGATATTAATAAAATTACTTTTTAATTAAATTTAATGTATCTTTCAACACATTCCTAATAAAATAATTCAATTACAAATGAATTCAAATCATAATTTTTGATAAAATTTTTAAATAATAAAATTTATTTAAGAATAAATTAAAATTATTTTATTGAAATAAAATAAAATAAAATAAATTCTAAAAAAAATTGCCCGCTGTATCATAAAATTTGCATTACCCAAAGTTAGAAGGTCTTCTTTTTCGTCTATGTTTTGTGGTTATATATTCCTTCGAAACATCAAATTATTTGTTGAGTTAATATTTTTTGTGCTTGCACTTGGGTAATTGAAACAAAAGAATTTGTTAAATTTTAGAGGATTATTGCAACACAATTTGTACAAAAACATGAAATAATCCGGAAAAGATAATGCCCCCACTTTTAACACAGTACCTTGTGCATATATGCACTTTTTTTTTTTCTAGGATGAACTTTTTTTAAGGATGAAAATTGTAATTCATTTGATGTAATTTAAACTTTAAACATAATGGACACATATGTTGAAAATTAAAGCTTCTAAACAATAGGCACCATTAAAGTGTCGGCTTAAATTGCACCCTTAATCATATATAATTACCCATTATCTTGAAAAAATTACATTATCAAAAAGATTAAATAGCCTTCTTTCTCTTTTTTATTTTTTTTGATAGTATGAGTAGTAATTCATTTAATATATAAATGTTAATTTTTTAATTCAAATTCTAAAATATGACAAGAAATAAATATGTAAGGTGTAGTGAATAAGTTGATCAGGTTAAATTAAATTAATTTATATAAATTTCATTTTATATAAATCAATGTATATAAACCTATTTAAAAAATTAATTATATTTTAGGTAGTTCAATCTTAGTTTATATTTGTAGTTCGATCCACAAATCTATATATATTAATTATAAGTTTATGGATCAATGTAGTTATGGTTCGCCTAAACTTTAATTCACATGAACCAATTTGTATTTACGCATGATGGTCAAATTTACGGACTGATCTGATCCGACCCATGGATCAGGGTGTTTCTGAAATCCCTGGAAATATGTAACAGTTTCTGCATGGATTATTCCTGTGTTCTTCAAAGAAAATGTCAGATTGAAGGCTGCTGTACATGTATATTCTGGCCGCCAGCTTTAAGGAAAGAACTGAGAAATGCTCGTTCGATTTCATAAGAAAATTCTCCGTCTCTCATTCTGTCTATTGGCTTTAGTTTTTTTTTTTTTTTTTTTTTTGGGGGGGGGGGTAACTGTGCCAAATTCAATGAAACAAACCACAGCTAAAAAGCACGAGGATTTTTAAGGATTTGAATACCCACTAGATCAATCGAAACTGAAAGTACAAGGAAACTGCATGCTCAGGCCGCACAAGCTTGGTTGATCTTGGACCATTGGAAGCGTCAGTCAAGGCATATTATTCCAAGTTCAATATTCCTGAACTCTATTTTATTCCACTTTCCCATTACCATACGTGATGTCCGGATTTCGGGGGACTTTTACTATATATTACCTACGCATGACTGTTCTGTAGCATCATAAAAATGGTGCCACCAAAATATTCACCTTAATCAATACATACCTGATTTCATATTGCACCAACAACCGGCAAGTGACATTGCTTGTTTTGGAGCATTGTGATTCTCAGGGTAACTAGTATTTTCTTAAAATAGATTCTATTATCTTAATTGTATATTTCTCAAAAAGAGCGGGACAATCTTTTCTCTTGCCAATCGAAGTTTTGTGTGTTTTTCTAATATGCGGACGATGTAAAAGTTTTTCGGTATACTATTCAAATCTCTCTCCCACCTTTATTATTCAATTAACTATTTAATTTATTTTCAGTGTAAATTAGATTAATACTAATATTACCGGAGTTATAAAGGTAATAATTCAGTTAACTGCCTAATTACCTATAATTAAATTGTACTCTCTATAAATATTATTAATTCCATCGTTGGAGTCTCTTTGAAATTCCGACTTTGGTTACTCTCTTCGAAAATCTAGTTGTGTTGTGAGAGAATTTGTTGAAGGGACATTTATGTTTCATATGGGTTTGTAATATGTGGGCCTCTAGTTCAAACCCGAATTCCCTTTTCTTTTTTTTTTCCTGTGTCGAGGTTCGAAGTCTCTCAAGACTGTGAGTTCATGTTTCCGGTGAACGCAGAAGTATCCTACGCTTTTTTGGCACAACGTGGTTATTGCAAGCTATAATCTGGCCTGATGATCGAGAACTGGGCTTAGTTGGGTGGGGACTACTGTCGCATAACCCTGGGCCTGAAATTTACGGCATCAACACAAATGATTCTAGCGTGGCCCAAATGTGCACAAGCATTGATACCGTTAAATAGATTATATCTCTTATCATTATTTTTTCTTTTGGCCATATCTTATCATTATTTTTAAAAATAAAACTCACAATCAAAAGTCAAAAACCTTTTGATACTGACTCGTAGGTTTGATGATGAACCAAATCAAATTGAATTATATTTAGTTTAGGCTCGGTTGCATCTAATTTTATTCAACTCATAACTTAACTCAATTTTGATTTAAATCAAAATTTTCAATTTGAGATTGATCTAAATTGAGCTCACATTAGTTCAATTTAATTTGATAAATTTGAATTAATTTTAAGACATTCAACTGGATCAAATGGTTCAATTTGAATATTAATGAATTCGACACGTGTTTGGTCCAGTTTGTCATTAAAATTGAAAATATTTAAAATTATGTTAAAAACTATTAAATTGACATTAAAATTGGTTAATAGGCATAAGCCACTTATTATTTTATGATTCCTACAATTTTAAAATTTTACATTATCACTTCTATTTCGTAATGAGAATGTTTACATCTATTTTTTACAATATTCAATGTAGACATTCGATTAAAGAATTTTCACAGGTTCTTATCTAATTTTAAATTATGTTTTTAACTTGCATTTTCCTTACACATATAATTGATTTCAAAATGAAAATATTGATAATAGTATCCATCATTAACTTTATTTTTTATTTTAATTATAATTCATATTTAATGTAAACATTAAATTACGATTATTATGATTACTAATTTTTGTTTGTAATAAGTATTTAATTTAAAATGCATATTACAAAATAATTTATAATTAATTATTAATTTATATATATAAGTATATTAATATTAATCAGTTCTAAATTATTTATATTATTCCAATTAAGCTAAGCATCTTTCTATGATGATTACTATCATGAATTTGAAGAAGGAAACAAAGCTCAAAAATGGTGGTGAGACTTTAATAATCTTAATTCGGATGAAAGAACTTTATTGAAGGATGACCATTGATAGCAAGTCCCCAACCTTGTGTTTGGTAGTAGTAAAAATTGAGGAAAAAGAAAAATGAGAAGAGAAATTAGAGGAGAAAATTTCCAATTCTCTTCTTTGGATGTAGAAGAAATCATAAGGGAAAGAAATTAGAATAGAAAAAAATATGTGGGTCCCGTGGGAAAAATTTTCTTGCCCCAAGCGAGAAGAAAATATAAGAGAAGAGCCCCATTTTTGCCAATTTTTGCATATGCCTAAAGGCCTGCTACTCAGCTACTATGTTCCACCAATCTTCTAAGGAGTTGTCCTCACTTGATCTATCATTGCTAGATCTACTACATCACACAAGTACATCTCTTCACAGCTATCCAAACACCCGAAACCCATGCCTAGTCTGAATTTTCTAAGCTTAAAATTTTTCTACAATCCTATTTTCTTAAGTACCAAAGGAAAAGATAAAAACTTGATTTTGAAGAAATCAACACTGGCAAAGTAAGATGTTATTCCAATGTAAAGTGGTGATATTACAGAGTCATAGGAAGGCATGGTTGTGAGCCAAGTTGAGATGGAGAATTAGTAACTCAAGTGATAAGGTTTGCAACCAATGAGAAAAGCTTGTCTTTTGAAGGTGCCAGTGAATATCGGGAGTTTTCTTCTTCTTCAACTTCAATTGGGGATGGGAATGGAGGAGAGATTGGAGAAATGGATAGGTTATTTGATAGGACTATCAATGCCACTATTGTGCTTGCTAAAGGCACTTTTTCTATCACAAAATTACTTATAATTGATAGAGATTATTAACATGTATGTCAATAAATTTTTGAATTTTAGCTTGTTATTTTTAAGTATTTTAATTTTGGAATGGATCGGAAGTTTCTAGATGAGCAATTTGACGTTCTCTGATGAAGTAGTGAGAGTTAATGATTTTAATTTAGCTTCATTCTTATCCTTACTATCAAATGGTGCTTTATAATACAAGATATTGTTTGACCATGTTAATATGTTATACGTTGGCCCAAAGTAAATGTTATGCTTAAGAATTATTTCATAAAATGCTAGATTTTATGCAACAACATCAACGCATTCATATGCATCCTTTTATAAGGGGTTTACATAAATTGTATAGAACAAATTTTCCCCTCTTTGGTTCCTTTCTAAGAAAGACCAAAACAAAGTATTATTATAAAATATATTTTAATTTATTTATGACAATTCAACAAGTTAGTTCTATATATTTTTTGAAAGCTTGATCATTAGTTAATTGTG
This sequence comes from Sindora glabra, assembly GCA_020226215.1. Classification (NCBI taxonomy): domain Eukaryota; kingdom Viridiplantae; phylum Streptophyta; class Magnoliopsida; order Fabales; family Fabaceae; genus Sindora; species Sindora glabra. The sequence continues at coordinate 59,032,853 of CM035231.1, forward strand.
GTTTTGAAAATTAGATAATTACCTTTTTAGTTTTACATAAAAGCTATGATGGAGGGTTATGATATTCTTGGAGACTAAAAACTTGATGAGAAATCAAGCAAAGTTAGTAATTTTCATAGGAATAGTTTTTAAGGAATATTTTTAATAATAGTTAAAATATTTTTCTTTATTTTTTACATTTATATTCGCTTCAATTTTCATGGTCTTCAATATCATCCAATGTTGATATTTTATCTCTTAATGGCTTTGAGATTATAATTTTATTATATCTGAAATAATACAAGGTTGGAAACTACTAACAAAAAATGGCTATTGTTGTGTTATTCATTAAGAAAATCAAGTAAATGTCAAGGCATGCTTAAACTCTACATAAAATGTATTTAGTGAGAAGAATTTCATTTTTCCAAATTTCTGAAAGCTTTAAGTTTCTTATCTTAGGTATTGGCTATTTACTAGAATCGAAGAGAATTGCTACTATATTTTTTAAAGAGATAATTGTTAGCATGGCCTTATGGATGTTTTATCAGAGCAAGGGTGAGACTAGAGATCAAATTTCTTCACTATCAAATGTCACATGTAATTTGATCTTTTAAGGTGGACTATTATGTTATCTTACTCATGAAATATGTGTTAATTTTTTTGTATGGAACTTTTGCATTTTGAAGTGACTTGTTTTTATAATTACTAAGTGGCTAATCACACTGTTTCAATCATGCATCCTAATCTAGGTATTCATTTTTAAAATTGTTAATCAATAAGGCTTCTCTTTTAATAATATGATAATGGTCTAAATATCTAAGGAAGTTTATTAATATGATAATTTCCTTAGTTGTTACTAATTCTACTTTTTTTATAACACCTAGGTATTTTTGCATTTTTTATCACATACGAGCCTAATCTAATTTGAAATAGAAGTAGTAAATGAAAATCTTTCCTAAAAAAAACACCTCTAAAGATCGAACTTAAGACTCAATCTATCACTATTGATTCAATCAATTGTTATTTATTAACTTTATCATCTTGTCATTCTCAATTCTTATATTAAATTGAGTTTACACGGATCTTGCCAATTATTATTTTTATATATAAATAGATAATAAATAATTTGTTATATATCATGTAACTTGCATTGTATTACTTTATGATATTAGGCTAAAACTAGAGAATTATTCTTTTGTTCTAAGCTACAATAAACAATTACAATAATATTTTGACACAAAAAGAATGAATTAGATATAGAAATAATATGGGAATCACAATGGAGCTTAATTTTGAACAAAATACATATAATTCCCTTGAAGCATGGCTTTTTATTAAATAACCTTATTGAACTTTCAAATAATCCTTTAAACTTTTTCAAAATATAAAAATATTAATTTTAGGGTGAAAATAGATGAAGAATTTAGTGACAGTTTAAAACTATTGTTACATTTGTTATTTTTTTTCAAATAATTTTGTGACAGTTCTTAAACCATTAACTACATTATATTTGCTATTTTTTTTAAAAAAATGAAGGCAATAAATATTCATTATGTAACTTAAAATGTTATTAAAATTATATTTTAGAAAATTATAATACAAAAAAACCTAATAAATCCACCACTTCACATGGCTCATTTTTTGCTAATAAAAAAACCATATACATTACTATTTATTCTAAAACAATTACAAACAAAATGAGAAGAAGTTCAAATGAAAGCAAATAATAATAAAAATAGGCACTAAATTTACAAAAAAAATAGCAAAAAGGGAAAATTTGGTGTTCACTCTACATTTTTATCTTTAAAATAACAATAATAAATACCAATAAACCAAGTACAATTCCATTACCAATCTTCAATTTACTTCTCTTACTACCCCAAATGAAATCCAAAGAAAATTTTGGCTATGATAACTGCCATTAAGACTCTACTTATATTATAATGATACTAGTTCCAATACTTTCTCTTCTTTGATTCCTTGCTTGGTATTCACTCTACTTCTTATCTTTAAAATAACAATAATAGATACCAATAAACCAAGTACAATTCTATGACCAATTTTTAATCTACTTCTCTTACTGTCCAAATCAAATCTATAGAAAATATTGGCTATGATAACTGCCATTAAGACTTTACTTATATTATAATGACATTAGTTCCAATACTTTCTCTTTTTTGATTCCTTGCTTAGTCCAGCTAAAAGGAGCATCATTTGTAAAAGCAAATTCATCCATGAAATATTGGATTTGCTTAGTTTAGTTATTGTTATTAAAAATATTTTTTATTTTTATATTTTAAAAATAAAAATTCTTCTTTGATAAATTATTTTTATAATATATTTTTAAAAAAATATAAATTTAAACATGTAATTTAAAAATAAATATAGAAATAATTTTTATATATTTTTAACTTATTTTTTATTTTTAATGAAAATTTTGTAATTAAATGAACCTTTTCCCTATTTGTGTCACCCAATACTATATATTCTTTATTTTCATTAAATTTGAAAATAGTTTTGGAAAAAAATAATTTTTTAAAATAGTTTTTAAAAATAAAAATATATTCAAACAAATATATTTATTTATTATTTATAAAACATGTTGAATAAACTTTCAATTAATTCCTTCTATTTTCATATCTTATAATTTAAGATAAAATTCTTCCTATTTTAATTCTTTGTTATTAGAGCACAATTTTGTCCATCCTCACATTCTATAAGATAACAAACAAGACTTGATAGTGATTTTCTAAAAGTAATAAAAAAATAAAAATTGTAAATCTAAATTATTTAAGTGATACAAATTCATTTACATAGAAATTTTATAATTCTTTGGTGATATACATAAAACATAAATATTAAATAATAGATTTACTTGCACAAAGGGTATTTATGTACAATACATTAGTTTATAATAAAAAATTGTATATTTTTTTCTTTTGATTATCTTAGTGCATACAATCTAGGTGCTTATTACTAAGAATTCCTTGATTAATTATTCAAAATGCAAATAAATAAAATTCTTTTATTTTTGTTTTTGATAAAAAGTTTACAATAGAATACATTATTTCACTCTAAGGGTAAATTGTGCCATAAATCTTTTCTAAAAGCTTTTAGTGATAGTTATAAATTACTTAATTCCTTGAAATTATTAATAATAAGATTAAAACTTAAAACATAGGTATTTGAAGATAACTTGCCATATTGTTAAACCCAAAAACTTTAGCCTAAAACTAAATTCACATATAGCCATCAATTATATTTCAAATTACTTTGATGTTTAAATTATGGTTATCCTTCATAAAATAATAATCTTTTTACATACTTTCATGCTAACAAAAATATAACAAATGTATAAATATATAATTAAAAATGGTAAATATATTATTTAAAATGTAAGAAATATAAAAAAGCAAAAATAAAATGAACTTTTGAAATTTACTTTCTTCATGCTTTTAAAAAATAATCTACAAATATAATGGTAGTTAAAAACTACCGCTAACTAATTTTAGAACTATCATAAAATAATGCAAAAAAAATTTAACAAATATACCAACAATTCTAAATTGTTGCTAAATAACAGTAGAATTGTAGCTTAATTCTCCATTTATTTTAATCTCGAAGCTAACATTTTCATATTTTGAAAAAGTTTAAATACTTATTTGAAAGATTTAAAAGTTTAAGGGAATTATTTGATAAAAAGCTATACTCTAAAGGGATTATATGTACTTTACCCTTTAATTTTTTTTATAAGGATAAAAGATAAAGTGAAAAATAAGACATAGGAATAAAAAATAAGAACACATACTCAAAACTATAATAGATATTCCATCTTATACTTTGTTTTCTCATATAACTAATGGAAAGTATTTTCCTTTGTTAACATTGACATTTGACACTATTTATTCTGAAATAAGGATGTTGTATGTAGGAGGAATAGTATTCATTAAATTAAATAACACTTAATAAGTGATGTTTCAAATGAAAAGAACAATTATAGAGTGAATGAACATACAAAATAATTTCAAAATTATAATGTTTAGCTTCTAACTTTCGATATTACATATGTGTTAAATAAATATCACTCATACAATTAATAAAAAAATTATAATGATCCCTACTGGCATAGGTACTTTAGTAATGCAATGACACTCAATGTTATCTTAAAAATATATTCCCTATCATATTTAGGAGTCCAAACTTAAAACCTTAAATGTGTGAATCAAGTAAAATTATCATTCTTATTATTGCAAAAAAATAAAAAAGTTTAAATACAATTTTAGTCTCTTAAAATATAAATTATGTGATTTTGATATCTAAATTTAAAATAATTTATTTTAGTCCCTGTAATATTAAATTGGTGTGGTTATAGTTCTCATGTTAGATTTTCATCAATTTCTTGACCTTACAAGATCATTTTCACCTAATGTTTCTTTTGTATTGATGAAAATTGTTAAACTTAAATTTTAAAATGATAATTTCGCTTGAATCATGTGAAAGGATAATATTAAAATGTAGATTAAATAAAGATTAAGAATTACTTAATAAATCCATTTGTGATATATGATGAATATGAATCTTTTTTTATATCATGAATTACTCTAAGATTAATCTTTGATTACAATTCTAATAAGCTCACTGCTTCTATCAATCCTAGTTATGTATTTTAATTTAGGGAGATATTCTATCACCAATAGGAAATGATTAGAACTAAAATTAAGGTTTAGGAATAGTGGCCTTTATTTATATTATATAGTTAGTAAATTGATCCATCACTAAGAATCATCTATTACCACCTTAATGAGTTGGATTGTCATTGAGTCCAAACTAGACAATAACTTATAATATTAGGCCAAACTTTTTATATTTTATTTTATTATTGAATTAATAAGTCTAAAATAAAAAATCTAACAATTTTCTACTTAGACTATGTAATTCAATAATAATGACTACTTTAAATAAGATATAAAGGTAAATTATGATATCTTTACATCTATCAATCTAAATTGAGATCATAAGTGTTTAATAACATAAAATAGGATAAACTACATTTTACCCCCTTCAACTATGGGGTCATTGGATTTTACCTCATTTAACTATGAAAACTTATATTTTACCCTCTTCAACTTTATAAAACTTGAATTTTACCCCCACCGTTACCAAGTTAACCGCTATAACATTTAGCGGCGGTTAGAAACCGACGCTCTTATTTTAGCAGCAAATCTTAACTGCTGGTAAGTGAAAAAAATTTTAAAACTTAGTGAATTCAAGTTTTAAAACTTAGCGACGGTTCTGTTAATAGATTTTGTTAAGTTAATAACAGTGTGGGTAAAATTCAAGTTTTATAAAGTTAAAAAAGGTAGAATTCAAGTTTTCATAGTTGAAGGGGGTAAAATTCAATGACCCTATAGTTGAAGGGAGTAAAATGCAGTTTTTCCTATAAAATATAATATCCGATAGGATTATTAATGAAATATATATAGTAAACTCATACCTCACTTGCTATATACAATATTCAATAGAGATATACATAACAAGATTATGCCTAATAAGATTTATATAACAAATTATAATAATATATGTAAATCTTTACAAATTAGGTTAAAACATTCACCTAAAAAGCTAAATAAGAATCATAATTCTTAATATACTATTGAAACAAGTTCTAGATGTCTTTATAAATATGCCATAACAAAAAATATGCATAATATATGATAAAACATGAATATTCCATTTATATATACATCTTGAGAAAAAATAGATTACATCATGATACTCTCATTAACCCAAAATATTAAAAAACTTAACTAATCTTATACTTATTATATGATCATGATATATTCCTACTACTAAGCCTTTGATTAATGGATTCGTAAGTATATAATCCATGGAAATATGTTCAATACAAGAGATATGTTCACGTACCTTCTCTTGCACAAACTACTACTTTAGTTTATATGAAAATGCTTTATACGGGCACAACTTTTGCTATTATGAGAGAAGTTCACAATAGTAATATTGTTATAATAGATGGTTAAAGGTCTAAAAATACTTTCAATGATCTTGAAACTAGTCATAAAATTCCTTAATCATATTATAGCATAAGTAGCTTCATAATACATGATATATTCTACTTCCATAATGGAGATTGCTATTAAGGATTGCTTAACACATTTCCATAACATAACTTCTTTTGCCATCATATAAATGTATTCAAATATTGATTTATGATCATCTAGATAACTAGTAAAATTTGAATATGAGAAGTTTATAATTGTGATATCTCCCAATCTTTTATAGGTTAATATATAATCTTCTGTACCCTATAGGTACCTTACGACTCTTTTTACAATAGTCCAATATCTCTGACTTGGATTATTTAGGATAAGTTATGTTAGAATGTGTACATACTTGAGCATATATTAGGCTACTGACAATTGATGCATATGAGACATTTTTCATTTTTTCTATTTCAATATCATTATAAGGATACTTGGGCTTAGAGAAATTTTCCCCATTTGAAATGGATGTGGAAACTTGAAAGCATATTATCATGTTAAACTTCAATATTTTCTTAGTGTATGTTTGCTGAGACAAACCAAACAAATATTAGGATTTATCATAACAAATCTTTATCTCTAGAACATAAGAGGTATTTTTGAGATCCTTCATATTAAAATGTTTGGATATAATTTATTTTATTTCAATTAGTAGGTTTATGTCATTAGTTGCAAGGAAAATGCCATTCACATCTAGAATCTAAAAGAAGTTAATACTTCATTAAATTTAAGGTACCATTGTCTAAAACTTATTTTAAGCTATATATGAACTTTTTAAGTTGACACATAAGGTGCTCTTTTCTTTTCTTTTGTAAACCATCTGACTAGTTCATATAAATAACCTTTAATAGATCATTATTTAGAAGC